>JAQQSU010008720.1:0-12873 GCA_028627135.1 Pseudochirops cupreus
AATGTGTATATATCTATCTATCTATCTATACATATATATATATGCAATTATTATTATTACTATTATTGACTACATCCAACTGGAACTTGAGATACACAGGCACTGTGGTTGGGAGATCCATCTTGCCCTACCGAAAAGTGACATAGGAGAGAATAGACTGGGGGAGGGGGGAAACACTAGGATGGCTGTTTTGGAGCAGTGGGTGGGGGAAAGAGGGGGAGAAAATATGTAACTCAAAATCTTGTGGAAATGAATGATGCAAACTAAAATAAAATTAAAAAAAAGTCAATGGAGCCTTTATTAAAATGATGAGCAATATCTGTCTAAAACCTAGAGAAAGCATTATTGGTAATGGGAAAAACCTAAAAACTTTCCCAGTAAGATCAGAGGTGAAGTAAGGATTTCTGTTTTAATCACTTATATTCAATATTTTATTAGAAATGTTACCTATAAAAATAAGAAACAAGAAATTGTGGAGATAGACCCAACATGATAGATTGGAGGCACACCGTTAAATTTTCTCAACATTCACATCCAAATAATTCTAAATTAACTTCTCAAATCAAATTTGGAATGACACATTTAAATTAAAAAAAAATGAACAATCTTTTTTTTTTTCAAAAGACACCAGAGATAGGAAGGGAGATGGAGAAAATTGTATAGTTTCAATAGTCACATTTATGTCTGTCCCAACTCCTATCCACCACACCAGCACTGGACAAGACACTGCAATTGCTCCAAATGGAATATTAGAACAGGCCAGTCCAAGCACAGATTGGAGGACAGGGGCTACAGGCATTAACAATTACAAATGTAGGCAATGCTGAACAAGGAACAACAATTCTTCAGCGTTCACAAATGTCTGATGAACAGTAGATACTTGTCTCTAGCAAGCAAGTGGTTGTACAGACTGCATCAGGAGTTATGCAGACTTATCAGATTCATGCCAAACCAGGAAATACTAACACTCCACAGATAATAATGATGACATCTCCAGTCACTATAACATCACAGACAACCAAAACAGATGATCTGTAATTGATAAAAGAAATAATATTGATAAAAAAGCGATAAGATGCTCAAGAATGCTGTAGAAAGAAACAAACAAGACTATGCTAAGTGTCTAGAAAATTAAGTTTTCAGTCTTAGAAAATCAAAATAAAATTTTTAATAGAAGAATTAAAAACTTTAAAAGATATTTACTCCCATAAAAAGAAGATAAACATTTTTATCAACTTACTTAAAAATTAAATGCATTTTCTTTTTATATGGAATTTTATAAACTGAAAGGTCAAAAATGAAACTTTTAAAACTAGGAGTTGCAACATACAGACTAAAGACTGTATTTACAAGGTGCTGGTAATAGTACGTAATGGAAAAAAGAGGATTTCAAGCATGCTCCTGGAACAACTGGAATTTCTATTGGCATTAATTTTAATGATGGTACTTGATCAACAGAATGTGAATTTTTGACAATTTAAATTTCCCACATAGTAGCTAACAACGTTTGCAACTGAGACAATTCACTAATGGAAGTTTAAAATCTAAAGCTTTATAAAATGTTTATGTTATGTGTTCTTTGCTCAACTAAGTCTTTAAAATGATCTTTTAAAAAATGTTTGTTTTCAAGAGGTTATAATGCCATGCACAAGCAGGTTTCCAGAAGAATACTACTGTGAACAGCTTTTAACATTCTGATTACACAGTATAGTGAACACTCTATTCCATAACAAATCAAAGCAAAACATTCACAGAAAATCAAAATACAGCATTCACAATATTATAACTTATCACAGAAAATCACATATAGTATTCACAACAGCTTATCAATAAAACGGCCACATAGTTTTCACCAAAGTGGTCACAATATTTAGAACAAAGAACAATCATCTGGTATCCTTAAGGAGGTTTGCCTCCTTACTAACATGACTTATTCAATCATCTCAGAGTACAATAGTCAGTCTTCCACTCATGGGGTAACTAAATTAATTCCATCAGCACTTATTCAGCAATCAGTTACTAAGTATCATTAATCACTAAGTAGAATCATGAGAAAATACATAAGTCCTCCACTCCTAGGTCACTAGTAAACCATGTTATTGTTGTGCAGAGAATAAGAGCGAGAGACCTGGATTCAAGATAAATTTAGGAGTGGATTTTTTGATTAAATGCACAACTTCCAGAGTGTTCACTCAAATTGGTAGTGCTCCACTGTGGGTACCACTTTGGTTATAAAGGCTAAAATGACAAAAAAACACAATCAGGGAGGGGACCTAGCAGAAGCCATGATGTACAGAAGCAAAGAACAGCCACTGGTTAGAGCTATACCTCAGGGTTAATTTGGGAATATGGCGCAAGGATAAAAGGGTACAATCTTCCTGTGACTTAAGGGTCCATCCTAGAACAGGGTGGAGAGAACAGGATGGAGGGCACAGGGTAGAGGGTTGTAGTCAGTGCTTTTCAGAACAGGGTGGAGGGTCATGGGGCAAGGGAAACTGGAATTCCCCACAACAGGCCGAGGTCATGTTCTGGGTGAAGGGTGGGGGACCCTGCTTGGTCAGCGGAACAGGACAGGATGGTCTCTACATTACACCATAACCCTGAGTTGAACCTTGTACCCTTATGTTGGTTCAAGGAGAATATATAGACTGCTGATTAAGGAAGGAGGGGAGAAGGGGACTACACCTTGAGTAATGCCCAGACATGCCTTAAGCAGTTTCAAGTTATGACAAGATGTAGGTTAAAGACAAAGACAGAAATATAAAGGGGCTTAATGGTGGGCCACAAATCAGGTGGTGTGTAGTGACCTGGGATTTGAGTTGGATTACAACATTATCATATTATCATAACAGCTTTCAATGCCCAAGGAGTCTTCATCTTGACCCGAGGCAAGTTGTAAGCAATCTATGTTCCTGGGGAGACAAAGCTTAACAAAGCCTCAATATTCATTGCCAGTGTCCTTATCAATTCACTCTCTGCATGCAGAACAGACTCAGGACCCTGAAAATATCAGCAAGACTGGATTTCTGTAAACATACAACAAGAAAATCCTTCTTCAGGGCTTCTGAGCCAACAGTAAGGTTCCAGGACCTCTGCAACAACAGCACTGTCCTTCACCAGCAGACAAATTTGGCAAAACAACATCAAAACACACAGACAGGCACCACAGCCATTCTTCCTCAGTCCTCCAGTAGTTCAGCTAGCCCTAGGACCCAGAAGAAATCTCAGCTGGATCACAGAATCAAAATCACTCCTTCTAGAATTTCAAAATCAAAATTATTTTCTCCAGCCTAGGGAAGGTTTTCCTCTTCAGCCTTCCTGGTGGCAGCAGCTTCAGCCTCTGCTATTCTTGTCTGAAGAAATTCTGACTCAGTTCTCAGTCCAGCAGTAGCAGCTCAGGCTCCAGATGCTGTTGAGAGAAACTCTCTCTCCCCCTAGAAGAACAGCTTCTGCCACCAGGTTCTTGTCAGAAGAAATTCTGACTGTGCCTCTCTGGGGCTTTTCTTATATACACACAGCATTAGCTTCCTGTTTCACCCAACCCTTGCTGTTATGTCAGTAACAGGAGACAAGAGTTCATTCCCTCTGTTTCCCCAATAGTGACTTGATCAATTACTAACTGCTAAGTACCTGCTAACTTTGCTTAACTTGAAACAAGATGCTAAGTACCAGCTTACTTGCCAATACAAAAAAAAAAGGGTCTTCAATTTCATAATGTAATCACTGTTACAGAGATTTATCAAAAAGAAAACAAAAAAAAATAAACAAAAAAAAAACCTAGGGCATAATTATTTTTCAAGTTTTCTCTTTCAAGATATCCAAGACACATGAACTGAAAATGAATCTTTTAAAGAAGTATTCTAATCATTTTATAGAAATGAAATATTTCAGTAAATTTGACAGAACACTATAAACATTTGAGAATTTTTTTAATGGTATTGATTTTGCTTTTTGGTGTGTGGCAACTATCTCTAATGCAATTTTAAAACAATTATTCAAGTAGAAAATATTTTGTGAGGTAATAAATGGTACCTGTGTAAGAAAAAAATGATTATCATATAAATTCTTCATAAATTCTAAAGTTATGTTTGTTTTCTTATTTTATCTGCTTATTTAGTTTTTAGTAAAAAAAAATCCGATTATCATTTTTTATATTTTCATGAATAGTAAAGGTTTTCTGAATTGCAAGCATTTGAATTATGTACGTTTCTACATAATTATCTGAAATCCAAAATGTTATTAGTAAATCAGTACTTTTGTAATCAAACTATAAATTTGAGCTTACCTATAAAAATATTGTAAACTCCTAGTATAATATGTGTCATTTTTTCTTATTCCTGCAAAAAATAACGAACATTTGAGATTAAAAAAAAAAAAACCACAGAAATATTAAAGAAAATAACATCAAAAATTGCCTAATGGTAAAAGATGCAGAAAAAATATCAATGAAAAAATAACTCCTTAAAAAGCAGAATTGACTAAAGAAAAAAACAAGGTACAAAACTTCACTGAAGAAAAGAAGTTTTTTTAAAAACATAATTGGTCAAATGGAAGAAAAGGTGCTAAAGTTCACTTAGGTAAATAATTTCTGAAAAATTAAAATTTAGTAACTGTAATCTAATAACTCTGTGAGACATCAGGAAACAATAAAACATAATCAAATAATGAAAGAAATAGAAGAAAAGGTGAAATATATCATTGAGAATCTAACTGAACTAGAAAATAGGTCAAGGAGAAATAATTAAGAACAATTGGGCTCCTAGAAAACTATAATTAAAAAAAGAACCTGAACATCATATTTCAATAAATTATTCAGGAAAACTGCTCCAATAACTTAGATCCAGAAGGTAATATAGAAATTGAAGGAATCAATCATTTATTTTCCGAAAGAGGCCCCAAAATGAAAACTCCCAGGAAAAGCATACTCAAATTCCAAAGTTCCCAGGTGAAGGAGAAAATATTGCAAAGAGTCAGAAAGAAACAATTCATATATAGAGCCATAGTCAGGATCATACAAGACTTAGCAGCTTCCACACTAAAGGAGCAGAAGTTTTTGAATATGATATAGCAGAAGGCAACGAAGCAAGGAATATAAACAAGGATAACCTGGCCAGCAAAAGTGAGTACAATCTTTTCAGGACAAAATGGATATTTAATGAAATAGCATATCTGATGAACAAAAGCAGAGCTGAACAGAAAATTTGACATTAAAACATAAGCCTCAAGAGAAGTATAAAAATAAAACATGAAAGAAAAATCATAGAGGACTCAATAAAGTTAAACTGCTTACATTCCTATATGGGAGACAGTAGATGTAACTACTAAGAACTTTATCATTATTAAGGGTTTAAAAGTAATTTATAAAGACAGATGTCATAAATATGAATTTATTTTGTGGGAATAATCTTCCTACACAGACACACACACAAAATGAAGAGGTGAAAAGAGAGATGACGTGGAAAAGGGATAAGGAAGAGAAAGAATGAAGAAAATTTTCTCATACAAAAAAAGCACATAAAGAAGAGATTTTGCACTTGAGAGGAAAATGAGGGACTGGGATAGTGGGCATTGCTTGAACCTGTTAATAGTAGTGAAATATAAAAGAAAAGGGATAAAAGAAAAAAATGGGAGGACCACTGCTGGAGAGTAGATTAAGAGAAGCAATAGTTAGAAGCAAAATAGACCTTGGACAAGGGACAGGATGAAAAGAGAGAAGGAAAAAAAAAACAACAGAAGAACATGAAATGGGGAGAAACTGTGAACATGAATGGGATGAGCTCATTCGTAAGATGGAAGCAGATAACAGAATTGATTAGAAACCATAATCTGATACAGTGTTGTTTACAAGAGACATATTTGAAACAGAAAAACACATGAAGAATTAAAATAAGAGATCGGAGTAGAATCTAAAATATGTTAGCTGGAGTAAAAGAGCAGGCGGAACAAACATAATTTCAGACAAAGCAAAAGCAAAACTAGACCTAATTAAAAGAGAAAATCATGGAAAACACATTTCACTAAGAACTATCATAGACAATGTAGCATATGTGTGTATACATAAATATGTATATGTATGTATATATACATATATATATACATATATATATCACATTGTTCTGACAATGTTCACATTTCTTAAACATATGAAGAGTATAGAATTGAATCAGTTTTATAAAAATAAAATCAATTCTCTCATTGAGAAGTATTCACATATGAGCAGACAGGTTTTGTTTTTTTAACAAAATAAAAAAAAGCTATCCATCATCACACACACACACACACACACACACACACACACACACATATATACACACACACACACACACACACATACACATATACATATGTATATATATATACACATATATATGTAGAAAGAGAATCACATATATCTATATGTTGTAAATAATAATTGTTAGAGAAACAAAAATTAAAATCATTCTGAAGTACCACCTCACATTTATCAGAAATGAAATATGTTGGAGGTGATGAGGCAAAACAGCTACACCAATGAATTGTAGGTGGAATGATCTGGTTAAAACATTCTGGAAAACAATTTGGAACTATATGAAAATGACTATAAAATTATGAACACCTTTGATGCAACAATATCACTTTATACACCATAAAGATATTTTTTTAAAGGAAAAGGACCTATATGTACAAAAATATTTCTATCTGCTCTTTGTGAGCTGGAAAAGAATTGGAAATCAAGGAGAAGCTCATGAATTGGGTAATAGTGAAGAAGTTGTGGTATATGCTTTTGATGGAGTGCTATTGTGCTTGGGTTTCTGAAAAAAAATGTACAACATGAACTAATACAAAGTGATTTGAGAACATCTGGTAGCTTACTGTGAACAATAGCAATGTTGTGATGATGATACATTGTGAAAGAAATGGCAACTCTGATCAATACAATGATTCAAGACAATTCCAAAGGACTCACAATAAAAACAAAATGTTATCCCCATCTAGAAAGAGAACTGATGGAGTTCTGGGAGCCAAGATGGTGGGGTAAGCAGTAAATAGCTGTGACTCATATTCCCCTCTGAACAACCATAAAGTAGTCGCAGAAAAAAATTCTGGAACAGTGGAGCTAGCTATGATATAGGGGAAGAACAGTCTTTAATTAGCCTGGAAAACTTGGAGGGTCAGCAAGAAAGGTCAGTCACATTTGAATAGAAAAGAAGTGCATTCCAGGATAGGAAGTTTCCTAGCAAGGCAGCAGCAAGCACCATCTCAGTAAACCAGAGGGAGATTTTGAGGCCCACTGTGTTGGAGCACACAAACACCAATACTTGGACTCCCTATGTGTTTTAGCACAGCCAGTGGAACTGACAGATTGCAGTTTGGAAAACCACCACATGCTTGAGCACAGTCAAAGGAAGTCAGCCATCTTCTGACTGCTGGACCTATGCAGCCCCAGGGAAATGGTACCTGGCTTCAGAAAACACCAGACACCACCACTTGGACCTGCGCAGAGCACCAGATAAGCTGCCAAACCCCTACAGTTTCTAACTGTCAACACCTGAGGCCCCAGAATACAAAGCCAGTGACAAGACCAGAGTCTTGGTCACAAGAAGCTTGGGACAGTGCCCCTGGTGCTCCAGCAGAAGAGATCAACATTAAAACAACATGAGCAAGAAAAAAAAATCAACTCTGACCATAGAAAGTTACTATGGTAACAGGGAAGATCAAAATATAAACTCCAAAGAGGACAACATTGTCAATATACCTACACTTGAAACTTCAAAGGGGAATATGACTGGGTCTCAAGCCCAAAAAGTCATCCTGAAAGAGCTCAAGAAGGAATTTACAATTCAAATAAGAGAGGCAAAAGAAAAATTTGAAAAAAAAATGAGTGATATTCAAGATAGTGTCAACATCCTGGAAAAGGAAATATATCGTTATGAAGAAATTTAGGGACAACTAGGTGGTGCAGCAAATAGAACACAGGCCTTGGAGTCAGGAGGACCTGTGTTCAAATTTAGCCTTAGACACTTGAAATACTTAATAGCTGTGTTACCTTAGGCAAGTCACTTAACCTCAATTGCCCTGTCTTCTCCCCTCAAGAAAAACATAAATTTAGAAAGGGTATACATAGACAGAGGGTATAGGTATGAGTTGACTTTGATATGTGATAAAGAAGATTAATTAATTAAAGGGTCAAAATAAGGATGGTACTTGTTGAAGAAGGAAGGAGAAGGGAGAAAAACATAAATTACATCCCATGAAGAGGTGCAAAGACCTATTCCAGGGGACAGTAAGAAGGCAGAGAGGCAAGTATTATTTGAACCATACTCTCATTAGATCTGGCTCAAAGAAGGAATAATATATAAATTATAAATTACAAAAATCTATCTTACTATATGTGGAAATAGGAAGAGAAAGAGGAAAGAAAAGGAGGGTTTATAGAAAGGAGGGTAGATTGAGGGAAGCAATGGACCAAAGAAAAACACTGGTGAGGATGGAAATGTGAAAGGAGAGAGAAAAGTATAAACAGTGGAGAAAATATGATCAAGATAAAGAGGTAGTTAGTAATAATAACTGTGAATGTGAATAAGATAAACTCCTTAAAATTACAGCGGATAGCAGAGTAAATTAAAAACCACAGTCCTACAATATGTTGTTTAGAAGAAACACATTTGAAGCAAAGAGACATACACAGAGTAAAGGTAAAGTCTGGAGAAGAATATATCATGATTCAACCAAGGTAAAAATAAGTAAATAAATAAATAACAGCAGGGGTAGCAATCCTGATCTCAGACAAAGCAATAGGGGGAAAAAATGAATCTAATTTAAAGATATAAGGAAGGAAACTATATCTTATTAAAAGGTCCCATAGAAAATATATCTTGTTAAAAGGTCCCATAGACAATAAAGCAATATAAATAAGAAGTATATAAGTAATATAAATGATAAGTATATGTATATATACATATATATGTATGTGTGTACATATATATATATATACATATACATATATATATACACATATACATATATTATACAAGTGATTTAGCATCCAAATTCTTAGAGGAGAGTTAAATGAGTTACAGGAAGAAATAAACAGCAAAACTATAGCAGTAGGGGAACTCAAGCTCCCCCTCTCAAATTAGATAAATCTAAACAAAAAATGAACAAGACAGAAGTTAAGGAGGTGAATGGAATTATAAACAGGGAAATATGGGAGACCTCTGGAGAAAATTGAATGGGGATAGAAAAGAATATACCTTTTTCCCTCAGCAGTCCATGACACCTACACAAAAACTGGCCATGTGCTAGGGCACAAAAAACTAACAATTGAATGCAGACAAGCAGAAATTTTAAATACATCCTTTTCATATCATGATGCAATAAAATGACATCTAATAAAGGTCTGGGAAAAGATAGACTAAAGATTAACTGGAAATTAAATTTTCTCATCTTAAAGAATGAATGGGTCAAGCAATCAATCATAGAAACCATCAATAACTTAATCAAAGAGAATGACAAAAATCAGAAAACATACCAAAATTTATGACATACAGCCAATGCAGTTCTCAGGGAAAATTTTATATCTCTAAATGCTTACATGAAGAAAACAGAGAAAGGAGATCAATGAATTGGGCATGCAATTTTTAAAAAGCTAGATAAAGAAGAAATAACAAATTGCCAATTAAATATGAAATTAGAAATTCTGAAAACCAAAAGAAAGATTAATGCTCATGTTTAGGCTGAGCCAATATGATTAAAATGACCATTCCACAAAAGTTAATTTACATTTTCCATACCATACCAATTAAACTACCAAAGAAGTATTTTATTAGAGTAAAAAATTATATATAATTTTAAAATGTTCACAGAACAAAAAGTCAAGAATAAATTTTTAAGGAAACAGTGAAAAAAAATTAAAAAAATGTCTTCTAGCAGTACTAGACTTCAAACTATATTACAGAGTGACAATCCTGAAAATTCTGGTCCTAGCCAAGAAACAGTAGTGCATCTGTGCAATGGAGTAGATACACCACACACAGTAGTAAATGACCATATTATTTTAGTGTTTGATAAACCTGAACATACAAGATTTTGTGGTATGAACTCACCATTTGACAAAAATTGCTTGGAAAATTGGGAATCAGTTTGGAAGAAGTGAGTCATTTACCAACTTCTCACATACTATGCCAAGATCAGGTCAAAATGGGTAAATGATAGACATAGACTGTAATATCGTAAGTAAATTAGGAGAGCAGGGGGAAATGTATCTGTCAGTTCTATGTACAAAGGAAGATTTTATGACCAAATAAGAGATTGAGAGGATAACAGGAAATAAAATTAATAAGTTTGATTCCAAGAAATTTAAAAAGGGTTTACATAAACAAAGAAAATGCAGCCAAAACTAAAAAGAAAGCAGGAAACTGGTCGAAAAAATTAGTAAGTTTCTCCAATTAAAACATCATTTCTCAAATATGTAGGGAACTGAGACAAGTTTATAAAAATGTGAACAACACTCCAATTGATAAATTGCCAGACGATGTGAATAGCAGTTTTGAGAAGAAAGCAAAGCTATGAATAGTCACATAAAAATGCTGTAAACCACTACTGATTGGAGAAATGCAAATTAAACCAACACTGAAATACCATCTCACATCTCTCAGTTTGGTCAATATGACATAAAATGAAAATGAACAATTTTGGAGGTCTGATGGTAATGGAAATTTGAAGATCTTCCCTGCCACTTGGTGTCTTGATAGTCTTAAGCAAATTTGAGTATCTTCCATGATTTGAAAATATAATCTGCCCCCTAATAGACTGCATGTAATCACATGGAGCCAGTGATGGGAAGCTTGTTTTTCAGGAACACCCACACCTTGTTACTTCGTGATTGGGCAGTGGGTCATCAGGGTTGTCACATTCTCTGATCCAGGAGAAGGCTATATACATCCTTAGTGAGGTTTTGCTTTAGGGCTCACTCAGGGGAAGAGTTGTGTGATTTGGTCAGATGAAACTCTGGGCAGACATTGAGCCTCCCAGCTTTGAAAACACAGATGTAGGTGCTTCTCTCTCTGGTAACTAACTAGATATGGATGCAATGGTGAGACAGTTGGAAGCCTTGTCTGCTGATTTGTTTCTCTGTCTGTATTTTTTGTGTGCTTGTAACTTCTGTTTTTGTTCTCTGAAGTTCAGGGTGCTGAGATTTTCCCTCAATTAGGTAAAAGATATATGTTTGATTAAAGCAAGATTTTTAAACCCTTTCTGAGTTGCTTGCCTTTAGAAAAGCAGATCAAAGAATTTATTCTAGCAGACATCCTGGGTATGCTAGGGTGCTTGCTGCTACAGGAGGGTATGTAGAAAAATTGGGACACTAAACTTACATGTACAAAAATATTCATAACAGCTTTTTTTGTGTGTGGTGACAAAGAACGGGAAATTTAGAGGATGTCTATCAATTGTGGAATGAGTGAAATGATATAATATGATTATAATAGAATATTTTTGTGCTATAGCAAATGAGTAGTATCATGCTTTCATAAAAACCTGGTAAGACATTCATGAACTGATGCAAAGTGTAATGAACAGGAACAGGAAAACATTGTACATAGAAATAGCAATATTGTTACAATGATTAGCTCTTAAAGACTTAGATATCCTGATCAAGAAGATGATTTGAGACATTTCCAAAGGACTCATGATGGTGTGTGTGTATGTGTATGCATGTGTGTATGTGTTTTCTTTTATAACATTGCTAATAGGGAATTATTATGCACGATTTAAAGTGCTTAATCCATATCATATTGCTTGCCTTCTCAAGTAATAAAAGAAGGGAAAGACACAGGGAGAGAATTTGGAATTCAAAATTTAAAAAATATGTTAATTTTCTTAATTTATAAATGAAAAAAAATAACAAAACAAATAGGATCAAAAATGACCAAAGAAGTATTTTTGTAGAGCTAGAAGGAAAATAATAAAATTTTTCTGGAGTATTAAAAAGTCAAGAAAATCATAAGAATTACTGGAAAAGAGTGAGATGACAGGGGGACTAGAAGTACTTGATTTCAAACTATACTACAAGTTTGTATTCATTAAAACAATTTGGTACAGGGTAAGAAATAAAGAAATTCATACATAAAGTAAATTTGGTATACAATATACAGAATTAAATGAGTACAGTTAGCTAATCTTTGGTTAATATAAAGATCTCATCTATTGGAGCAAGACCTCACTATTTGACAAAAACTTTGGAAGAGTTAAAAATATAATTTGGAAGAAATTAGATATATAACAATACCTTATGTCATATACCAAGATAAACTCAGAATAGGTACATTATTTAGACAAAAAGGATGATATCATAAATAATTCAGTAGATCATGGAAGAAATTACCAGTCATGTCTATGAATAAAGGAAACATGGATGACAAGATAGACAGTAGAGATGTACAAAGGAGGCAAAATTAATTTTTTGAATACATAATATTTTTTTTAATTTTATTTTAGTTTACATCATTCATTTCCACGAGATTTTGAGTTACAGATTTTCTCCCCATCTTTCCCCCATCCACTGCCCCGAAACAGCCATCCCAGAGTATCCCCCCTCCCCCAATCTATTCTCTCCTATGTCTTCCCCCCCTCACCCCTCTCACCTTTTGGTAGGGCAGGATGGATCTCCCAACTGCAGTGCCTGTGTATCTAAAGTTCCAGTTGGATGTAGTTAACAACAATAATAATAATAATAATAATAATAATAATTGCATATATGTTTATAAATATATTTTTAACATTTGATTATAGAACTTTAGATTCTAGATTCTTTCTCTTCCTCCCTCATCACCCATCCCCACTGGAAGGACAAGCAATCAAATACAGGCTCAACATGTGAAATTACACAGAACC
>JAQQSU010008721.1:0-12873 GCA_028627135.1 Pseudochirops cupreus
GGGGTGATAGTGGACATCTTTTTTTCACCCCTGTTCTTATTGGAAATGCTTCTAGTTTATCCCCATTACATATAATACTGGCTGATGGCTTTAAATCAATGCCACCTATTATTCTAAGGAGAGAAGAGTTCAGTCTATCAAAGTTGGTCATCACATACATGTTGCATCTGTAATTGTGTACAAATTTCTCCTGGTTCTGCTCTTCTCACTTAGCGTCAGTTTGTATAAGCCTCTCCAGGTAAATATGAAGTCCATCTGCTCCTCATTTCTTATAGCACAATAGCATCCCATTGCATTCATGTACCACAACTTGTTTAGCCATTCCCTAATTGCTGGGCATCCCCTTAATTTCCAATTTTTTGCTCCCACAAAAAGAGCTGCAATAAATATTTTTGTACATATGGGTCCTCCTCCCACTTCTATGATCTCTTTGGGATACAACCCTAAAAGTGGCATTACTGGGTCAAAGGATATGCAAGTATTCATAGCCCTTTGGGCATAGTTCCAGATTGCTCTCCAGACTGGTTGAATCAGTTCACAAATCCACCAACAATACGTTAGTGTTTCAGTTTTTCCACATCCTCTCCAGCATTTGTCATTTTCCTATTTTGTCATCTTAGCCAACCTGATTGGTGAGATGTGGTACCTCAGAGTTGTTTTGATTTTCATTTCTCTAATCAATAGTGATTCACAGCATTTTTTCATATGCTTATTGATATCTTTAATTTCTACTTCTGAAAATTGCCTGTTCATATCCTTTGACCATTTATCAATTGGGAAATGACTTGTATTCTTATAGATTTGACTCAGTTCTCTGTATATTTTAGAAATGAGGCCTTTATCAGAGACACTGGTTGTAAAACTTCTTTCCCAATTTCCCACTTCCATCTTGATCTTGGTTACATTGGCATTGTTTGTACGGAAATTTTTCAATTTAATGTAATCAAAATTATACATTTTGCATTTTGTAATTCTCTCTAACTCTTCTTCAGTCATAAAGTCTTCCCTATTGCAAAAATTTGACAGGTAAACAATTCCTTGCTTTCTCAGATTGCTTACAGCATCAGCCTTTATACCTAGATTCTGCACGCATTTAGACTTGATTTTGGTGTACAGCGTTAGATGATGGTCTATGCCCAATTTCTGCCATACTATACTCCAGTTTTCCCAGAAGTTTTTGTCAAATAGTGAGTTCTTATCTTAAAAACTGGGGTCTTTGGGCTTATCAAACAGTAGATTACTATAATTGTTAACTACTGAGTCTTGTGTACCCAATCTATTACACCGATCCACTACTCTATTCCTTAGCCAGTACCAAGTAGTTTTGATGACCGCTGCTTTATAACACAGATTAAAATATGGTATGGCCAGGCCACCATCCATAGCATTTCTTTTCATGAATTCCCTTGATATTCTGGACCTTTTGTTCTTCCAAATGAATTCACACACAAACAGACATTCTTACTCAGTATCTTTTGCTGGTTCATAATACAGCTCATGTCCTCTAAATGAGGATGTTTCCCAATTTTCTATCCTCTGTCTATGACAATAAAGTTATTTTAAATGAGAAAATGGCAATATTTGCCAAATGACTGAAAACATAGGGTGAGAGAGTGATGAGTCAATGATAACTCAGACACCATTATTATTAATTCTACATTATGGGCTTATTACCTAGAAGTTATATTTGACTCCTTACTCTCCTTTACTCTTCCAATTGTTTGCTAAATATTGTCATTTCTTTGTCTACGGTATCTTTCTTTCCATTTCTAACTCCATTACACCTTTCCTTTATGTCTCCTCATGTAGCTAAAACCTAAGTCCAGCTACTTATCCCTATTTGTCTAGATTATAGCTACAGCTTTTTAGTTGGTCTCCTGCCTCAACCATTCCCATTTAAGTCCATCTGCCAAAGCTGTTTTCTGAAGTACAGACCTAGCCTTGTCATTCAGCAAGTAAGTAGCACCACAGGGTTATCGATTGACTCTAGAGTAATGTGTAAATACCTGTCTTTTGCTTTAAAGCCTTTTGCAAACCTGGCCCAACTGATCTTCCCATTGTTATTTTACCTTGCTCCTCCTCTTCACTGTGCCAGCCAATCAACCTGGTATTTCCATCCATCACCAGGAAACTCTCTTCCCCTTCTGCTGCCTCCTCCCCTTTGCCATGACTCTCCTCCCCTTATCTCACAGAATCCCTCTACCCTTTCACATGTAGCTTAAACAATATTTTCTTTATGACGCCTTTCTTGGCACTCTAAACATCTTAATGCCTCTCCTCTGTCCAACTCCCTGGTGTTTAACTCCTTTGTATATATTTGAATTGATTGTGTTTATGCTCATTCTACATGTGTATTTATACATGTCCTCGTCCCCTTCATTAGAAAACAAACCTCCTTCTTAGTAGAGATGATCCTATTCCTCGCATTTACATTTCCCTTGGTGATCCCCAGCCCCTAGTTGTGGCTGGCACTTGTAACAAAAGTTGTTGATTAATCACATCTTCTTGTCATCAGTAGAATTTAAGTTCCTTGAAGTCAAAGATGTTTTTTGTTGTTGCTGCTACTGTTTCCATAATAGCCAAGACAATACGAGGTCCTTAATTAGCAGTCTGATGGAATGAACACTTTTTTTTTCTACCATCTTAGTATGTGATGTAGTATGAGAGTGGGAAAATGGTAAATAGCGCATAAGATGAAATAGAAAAGAGTGAATAGATATGACCAAAAACATTGGGAAGAAACTTAGGCTACAGATATCAGATCTGGTGGTGATTACATGAACAAATGATTTCTTTCCTTTGTTTATTGGCTCCCCTCTATGATTTTGATTCATCTAAATGAATCAAACAAAATCTGATTTTTTTCAAAGTAGGCCATACAATATCAATTGGGGAATACTGATATTGAAAAGACTTGCTTTGGTAACAAGACAGAGGAATCATTGAAAGAATTATGCTAATAACTAAATGGGATCTGCAGTAGAGATGTGAAAATACAGCATTGTCACCTGCATCATTCCTGACAGTTACTGAACCAGATTGAAATGTAATTGGAGGGCGGAGTCAAGATGGTGACATAGAAACAGGAAAACTCCGCAGCTCCCCTCATAACCACCTCAAATACCTATAAAATATAACTAAACAAATTTTAGAGCTCCCAAACCCGCAAAGTGCCAGAGAAACAAAGCTCCCACTGGCTCCTGCAGGCAGACGGGAAAGGTTCATCCCAGCCCGCTGGGAGCCCAGACCAGCTCACATGAACCCAGGGGTTTTAGTCCCAAGACATCCCAGACTAGCTACTGGAGCATTTGGGACAGTGAATCACCAGCAGCTGTAACGGTTTCCAGAATTCTCAACCCATAATGCCAAAGACAAAGTGAAAGGTCAGTGGAACTTGGCTGAATTTTTTGGGTGGATGTGTGTGTATATATGTATACACACACACACACACACACACACACACACACACACACACACACAAGTGGTGATCTGCTCTCCTGAAAGCTCCAGCCCCAGCTCATCCTGGCCACTCTGGGGCTATCTGGTTTCAGGCCAGGGTGGGCTTGATTCCCATCTGACCCTGGAGATTTTTTTCCTAGGGAGTTCATTGATGGTTTGTTCAATTTCTTTTTCTGAGATGAGGTTATTTAAGTATTTTACTTCTTATTCTGTTAATCTAGGCAATTCATTTATGCTTTTCTTTCTCCTTTCTCCCTTTCTCTCACTAGAGTTCTGCTGTTGACCACCACCTCACTCAATCTGCCCTGCATTTTATCAGTCCCCCTCCCTTTTCTTTCCCCTTTCCCCTCCAACTGCCTATAGGGCAAGTTAGATTTCTCTACCTTACTCAGGATGTTTTTCCCTCCTTGAGCAAAAAGTTTATACAATGCTCATCACCCTCCCTTCTTTCCTTCTATTGTAATATGTCTTTGTGCCTCTTCATGAGCGGCCACTCTAGAATTTGTTCAGATTCACTTCTTTGAGGTATGCGAACAGATTTGAGGGACACCCAGGTGAGTCCCTGCTTTTGCTCTGCCATCTTGGCTCTGTCTTAAATTTCTTTTTTTTAACCTTTAATTCCTGTTTTCAGTTTTTATTTTTATTTTCCTTTCTTAGCTCAGTTAGTAACTACTGACCCTGAAAAATGGATGTGTCTAATATTGGCACTTATTTCTTAGCTATCAGATTTCTGGATTCAGGAATTTACAGAAAGTTGTCCATAACTTTACTCTTCTCCAAAGAGAAGAGCACAATCAGTAACATAAATCTGAATACTGAGAACTAAAACCATGTGATTAGGGACCAGGCAGTCTGGGCCTTATCAACTGTCCATTTAAAGAGTTATCAGTAGCTCAGACAGTGTAGGTCTAAGTTGAATTGGACAGGAAAAAAAGGAAAATAACCAGAATACAAACTTTTCAGGAACCTGGCAAAACTCTTTACAGTCTGGGGGCAGTGCTATGCAACATTTGAGAATTTTACATTTCTGCCTTTTTGTGTGCGTGCATCTTTGAGCCTCTTTCATTTTATGTATATATTGTGGTGGGTAGGTGAAATAAAAGTTGCCCCATGCTTGAGACTTGTTTTTTTTTTTATTTCTTTTGGCGAAGGAAGCCCTTTTATTCTGTTTTGGAAAAAATTGTAGGTACGAGACATACCTAAGCTTTATTTTGGAGGGTTTTTTTTCTGTAGAAAGTTAAATGGAAATCTTTCCAGCCAGAGAAAAACTTACTCTCTCAGAGTCTTTGTCAGAAATTGGTGCCTTTCATGGAGCAAATTATGAACACTCACTCTTTCTGAGGTGACACAGCGAACTCCTGATTGTTCCCCAGTTACTGGGACTTCATAGAAGGTGATTCAAGCACTCATCAAATTGAACAGGGGTTCTGCTGATCACCTGTCTCCATAATCAGTTTTTTTCATCATCAACAGTAGCACCAGCACATTTGAATTCTAACATCACAGTTCTGAATGTGCTTAAAGTGGAAGAGGAAATGGTATTAAAAAAATATGACAAATGCAGCTCTATTAGATCAAGTATATTTACAGATGAGATTGTGTATATAGAGAGTTTGGGTGTTATTAAGCAGCTGATTCTCAAGATAAATGAAAGAGGGAAAGATTCTGAAAATAGGTAATAATCTTGGCCCTTATTATACGCAACAACAACACAAAATATGACCAACAGCATATTACTAAATTTTGACTTGCATTCCTATTTTACCAATTATGTATAAAATTATGAATATGCATATAATTATTTATTTTAAAAATACACATGCTTTCAGGGCACTTATTAGGACGGAAAAGGCAGTCTTTCACAATTAACATCCCACTGTGAAACACATCTTTATGATGACACAATGGACTGAAAGGTTTAGAGAATATCAAATCCACTATGTATGTTATTAAATTATTACTGATTATTTTTTTAAAAATATCTTTTCATAGGGCAAAGTGCCATCCTCAAAGGATCTCCTCCAAAAAAAGTATCTTCCATGAATAAGTTAAAAATAATGCAAGATTATTCAAACTGTAAAGATAACAGAAATATTCTTTTTTGATGACTGGATTATTCATATCAAAGCAGGAAGATAAATGCTTAATAAAGTGTTCATTACTGCTATGGAAGAAGTCTAGCAAATTGAGGAGAAATTCTCTGTTCTTATTAAAAATCCTTGGCATCTTTTTGTTTTCAAATTCCATTTTGTTGATTGTGTTTAGTAATGTAGTATTTCGGAGTCTTCAAAATGAAGTGTATAATGAGATGAATAGCAGAAAAAGTGGTCCATAATGCTTTTGGGAAGTTGTAAGGATATCTCAAGAGTGCCTGTGAAAACGGAGACGAACTTTTAATCCCAATATGCTTCTATTTATGTTTTATCTATGAATGTTAAGGGCCACTGCATTCTCCAAAGACTTGAAGTTGAGAATTATTTAAAGGTGACAAAGTGTTAGGTGGTGCCAAACACATTACAACCAAGAATCTATACAGCAAAAGAAGTGTAAAAGATGTCATCAGAGAAAATCTGATCACAAAATAAAATGAACTAGTCATGTGATGAGAGGGAATGATAGCTTATATATAACTGATATGCATTAAAATTATTCTTATAATATCAAGAGAACGTGAAAATGTCCCCTCTTCTGCCCCTACATGTTGGGTAGTGCCCCTGTAGAGAAATTCTTGGAGAGCGTTGATAAGAGTCACAGGATCAGAAAGAAGGGATAGAACTTCATTCGTATTATTGAGGGAAATAACCACATAAATTAGATCATAATTTTATTGGCATATCTTGGAGAATTATCCTCATTTTATGCTACCTTTGTATTTTTGGTAGAAATCCAAACTAGTCAGAGTGAATAATTTCTTAAATGTTGATATTTGAATGTTGAAATGGATTAGTGGCATTGGTTGATAGTTTTCTAATGTTTTCAAGGAGTTCAAACTGTTTACTATAACAAAATTTCATTTTTTGCCATCAATAATCTACCAGTGATAATATGTAACTATAAATTATTGAATTTTGTTATTTCAGATGAATCAAAATTAGGCACATACCAGACTGTATCAGCAAGGAAATAGTGGGTATAAGTAGGTTATAATAGGTTATTGATGATGATTTCTGTAGAAGTTGTGATATTACAAAAGTTATGGAGGACATGGATAAGTAGGTGAGGAAGTATTTCATGGGAAAGGAAAGTAATTGAGAAGAGGGATATGTATAAACTTGAGATACAACAAACACTAGAAAAAGGGCTCCAGAAACTTTGTGGATCCACTACAGAGAATTTAAGCGTGATAAATGGGGAACAGACAAAAAATAATACTAAACATATGAGCAAGAATGATCCCAGATGAGACTATATGGACAAGTTTCAGTCTGAATTACTAGGAACAGTTGCTGAAATCACAGGTGCATATAGATATCAAAGGATGTGGCTGTTGTTTATTTTTCTGGGAAACTGGAAACTAGATAAGGTACTTGAATCACCTGCTAAGAAATATGATGTGATACTACTCAATTTTTGCATACTTGGTAGCCAAGATGTCTTGCTTTTGAAATGATAAGCTTCAAAAATCACTATTTTCATAGTAATATTTTTTCACAAAATAGACACATTAGAGAGACACACTATTATTATGTTTAACACATATTCATAGCCTCCTTATATTATAGCTTTGGGGAAGGATGGGAAGAGGCTTACTTTCTATACAGTTATAAATATTTATGAGAATCATTGTATTTGAGAATAATTATTATTCTTTTCTTAGAAAATGGAAATACTATTATAATAGCAAAATACGAAACCAAAACCATGCTTTTTCATGTTATGGCTTAATACAATTTGCTCTCCATTTTGACAGAGCAGAACAGATTTATATTTAAGAAAAAAAATCACAGGGTTGTTTGTTTGAATTGCTGAACTGTTTGGTTTTTGTCCTTGATCAAATACATTGCTGCAAGCTGATTTGGGAAGGTAACTGTTCTTGGAAATAAAGCCATGTGGATCCATTTGTTATACTGGTAAATAATTCGTTTTCCTATAATGTGCATCTTTTTGCAAGGGTTTTTTTTGTCTTTTTCCCTTTCCCACTTCATGAGTGGGAGTGGGGTTTGAAGGAGAGAAAATAATATTGTTCATTTAAAAATAATTTAAAATCTGAGTTAATAAGAATACTTACAAGGCAAGAAAACAAGCCTGTATTAAGCACTTAGCGTTTGTCCCTCATGGAGCTTCCATTTTAGTGGTGGAAGATAACATAGAAAAAGATATTAAAAAGCTAGAGGAGAGAAGAAGTTCTTGAAGCAGGAAAAATCAGAGGGGAAGATGAAAAAAGAAAGAAAGGAGACCAACCTGGGTGCCATCCTTAAATGGAGGTCTTAGAAGGAATTCACAATGAGGGAAATGGGGCTGACATGACTGAAAGGAATTCTTTGCTGCAAAAGCAACAAGGACAGATGGATAATCCAGGATAAGTAATTCCCGTAAATTAAGAGAAATTTTAAGGTGGGGTATCAGTGGAACCCAATGTGCTAAGACATTTGATCTCTTTCCCTGCCATCCTGAGTTCAGCTCCATGTTATAGACAGTCCTCTGGACTTGGAATAATATCACAAGGGCTTGAGTCCCAGTTCACTCATCTACTGTACTTGAATAAGTCACTATTTCTCCCAGTTTCAGTTCCCTCACATATAAAATGAAGGTAACTCTATCATCCTACCTATTTTTTGAGGTTTTGTGAAGAATTACACATGCGCTTTTCCCTCCCCTTTTGTGTTTTCATCTTGAACTTAATTTCCAAGTTCAATTTCCAGGCCCTGCTTAACTCTTTAACTGCTCACCTTTCGTGTTGTTCAACTCTTCTCAAAACAGCATATTGTTAACTGTGCTAAGCCAAAAGATTCTTCAATATAAAAAAGCCTTCTGTCCTCCAGAGAAACTTGGGTTAACAGGAAGAACCTAACCTCTTCCCTTGTCTCTTCACACTTGTCTCTGCTGTCATCACGCTCTTACCTTCTTACCTCTCTATGCAGCCCCACTTGGATGCACTCTTCTTCTTTGAACTAGGAAACTCTTTTCCTTTAAATTATCAAAGACCAAGTCCTCCAAGAAGCTTCACCTGATAAATGTAAACACTTTACTGACTCGCAATCATAAACCCTGATACATCCATCTGCACTAACATACTTAGGCTCTCTTGTTTAATAATTGTTATTTCCCCTATAATCATTAGCATAATGGGGACATGAAGAAACATATAGTCATTCTGCATCTATATCTGCATCATATCATCTCTCTCTCTGTGAACGGTTTTGAAAGGAATACTTATATGTTTCCATAGATGAATATTAGATGTAAAAAGAGATTTCTCTATAAAGATATGTCTATCTATTATTGTTTTTCTGTTGTTTCAGTTATGTTTGACTCTCTGTGACCCCATATTTGATCTTTCATGGCAAAGATACTAGAATTAGTTTGCTAGCTCATTTTATAGATGAGGAAACAGAAGAAAAGAGGGTAATGTGACTTGTCCATGGTCATATAGCTGGTAAGTGTCAGGCCAGTTTTGAACTCAACAAGATTAGTCTTCCTGACTCCAGGCCCAGGTCTGTATACCCTGGACAACCTTACCATCTATCTATCTCATACATATTTAGATTAGATTTTCTTTGATGACATTAGACATTATCTATATTGACATATTGTTATATAAATATACTGATATAGATATATCATATATGCATATAAAGTTACATGTCATTTCATTACAATTTACAATATATTACATACAATATATCTATGTTTGTCTATAATTCAGAGGCAGCTGGTGGTATGGTGGATAAAACAGGATGTCATGTGTTGAAATCTGACCTCAGACACTTACTAGCTGCAAGACACTGGGCAAATCATGCAATCTCTGTTCATTTAAGTTTCTTCAATTCTAAAATGCAGATAATAAATGTCTCTACCTCTCAGAGTTTTTGTGGATCAAATGAGATAATATTTATAACAAATCTCTTAGCACAGTGCCTGGAAAATCTTAGGCACGATATATGTGTGTATGTGAGTGTGTATGTATATGTATATATAAGGCATTATTGCATACACATATTTACATGTAGATTATTGTGTACATTTATGTATATATGTATAGGTAGGTTCATATACATATACATACAAGTATATATCTATATCATATTAATATGTATATATGTAAGGTGAAGAGTATGTTCAGGGAAGACTAGTGCTGAGCTCTTCTTGGGGTTGCTTTCCACTTTTGGTGGCTACTTTATTTACCCAGCTCTCTCCTGTGTCTCTAAGAACCTGTAATATGCTCAGCAACCATACCCCGGTAAACCATTTTGGTAGACAGGATTAACCAAGCTGAAGATAATTGATGGGTCTTAAACCCATTCGCGATTTAGGGGTGTGTCTATCTAAGACATGTAAAACCTTCTCCTGGTGAAATGGGCAAACGAGAAAAAGAGGGCCAAAGCAGGCTCTGTAGGAGGCTTACAGCTTGATTAGACATTGCCATTGTCTAGGTCATACACTATCCCGAGCCATCACTAGTTGTCTTGACTGTCTTGCCACTAGACTTTAATGGAAGAGAGAGTGAGGCTAAAGACTTCATGAAACTCTGCTTCATTTAAATCCAATTTATGCAGGAATCAAAAGACATCACCCATAGCCTTTTACCATTTTTTACTTTTCTCAAAGTCCTTTGGTGACAGGCAAGTGACTAAGCAGCAGGCAGGTGGGCATACACTGTGAGCTGTAGTCAGAACTCTGCACATAGGCATCCTAGACTATAGGGTCATCTTCTCAGTGGAAGTAGCACTGGGGTTCTCCTGTTCACTGGTATCTGAGAAGCCTTTTTAAGGACAGCACTGCTCATCTCCTAGTGAGGAGGGGGCTAGAAAAGGGGCTAGAAAAAGGTATCCTAAAAATTGTCTATATCACCCAACCCTGATCTGTTTACTGTGGCAAGTGGTTCCCATAAAACCCAAAAAACCAACAACTTTTGCAAAGATGATTCTACTCAGTATTGGTGCAGAAACTGTGTGCACACATATGGAGAAATCCAGTAGACCTGAAAGATGAATGGCTCTTGTTGTGGGAGAACTCAGCAGCTATGGCATGAAAGAGCAGCCCTGCATGAAACAAGGCTGGCTAAAGAAGGCCAGTTTATTGAAGTCAGATCCACATACATGCTTTTCTGTAGTGGTCACAGTGCAGGATAGTACTGTGAATCTGGAGTAGGTTTTGCAATCAAGACTTATCTAGTCAATGAACTCATATGCCTAGCAAAAGGAGTGAGCAACAGAGTCAATGCACGTACCACTTGCAGGCAAGTGCTGTGCCACCATCATTAGTGCATGTGATTCCACCACGATGAACCCCAATGAACTCAAAGAAAAATTTTCTGAAGACCTGGGAACTTTCTTCATCAATGTGCTGAGAAAAGACAAACTTATAATTCTGGTTTCATTTAATGCAAAAATCAGCACAAACTACCAGACACAACAGGCAGTCCTTGGGAGGAATGGTGAGAGAAGCAGCAACTGAAATGGTCACTTACTATTGAAGATTTGCACATCTCATGACCTTCTCATCACCAACAATGCCTTCCATTTTCCTGAATGCAATAAATTTCATGGATGTGCCCTCACAACAAATATTGACATTTAATAGACTGTGTCATTGTAAGGAGAAAGAATAGTCAAGATTGATTATAGACTTATTTCCTCCAAGTTAAATATTCTCATTCAACAAAAGCAACAATTCAACATCCAATAAAATCATCTTATTAGAGTGCTCCAAGTGCAGACAGTTTGTTGTAGACTTGCAGGGAAAGCTGAGACAATACATGTTTGGCAACAGTAGAGAAGAAGGGAGTGGGCAGCTTCCAGAAATTTGGTGTATAACATTGCATTTTCTCACCTGGAACAGAACACTCACAAACATCAGAATCAGTTTGACAAAAATGATGGGGAAATTTAGAAACTACTAAATGGAAAATGAGAACTATATAGGGTTTACCATGGCAGGTAGTTTATTCATCACTAAGAAGGCATAATTTAACTTCACCAAAAATAAAGTGTAAGTGAAGCTTAGAGAGACTCTTGGCTTGGTGAGAAAGCAGATAAAATTCAGCTTTATGCTGATAAAAACAATTCAAAGGGCTTTTATGATGCCCTGAAGGTTATTTACGGGCCAAAGACGTATGGGGCATCTCGACTACACAGTGCTAATGGAGCCACACTGATTAGTGATAAGGACATGATCCTGAAGCTTTGGGATTAATACTTCCATAGTGTTCTCAACAGACAATTATCAATCAGTGCTGAAGCCACTGACCACAAACCTCAGGTTAGAGTCAATCCTTCTCTAGTAAAATCTCCAACTGAAGAAGGAGTTTTGAATGTCATCATGCTCTTTTCATTTGGCAAAGGTCTGATGCTAATTCTATCCCAGGGAGATTGACAAGGCAAGGGGTCCACTGATCATACAAAAGCTGAGTGAAATTTTCTAATTTATATGACAACAGGAAGTTATCCTCCAGAAGTTCAATGCCTCCATTACCTAACTCTATGAAGGTAAAGGAAATAGACTGTCCTGTGACAATCATGGGAGATATGGGATGGGGTGGGATCAGTGTCTTTCTCTCGTAGTTATTTTTGACAAATCTTGTCATAGTCCACCTTAATAGGCTGATCCTTCATCTGGAAGACAGTCATCCAGCTGAAAACCTGTATTGAGGAAGGGCCAAGGAACAGTCAATATGGTGTTTGCTGTCAGAATAACTCCACAAGAAATTCCAGGACGGGAGCAGAGTTTGTACACAGTGTTTGTCCATCTGACCAAGGTCTTTGATACTGTGAATTGTGAAGGCTTGTGGAAAATTATGTCAAAATTTGGTTGCCTGGAGTTCATCAATATGGTATATTAATTTCATGGCTGTATTGGTAATAGAATTTGGAGGTACCCCTGTATTGGCTTGGTTTTTGGGTTGAGTGTTAAAACCCAGAGCTTGTGAATCTCACTTGTGGGATGGACTTGTTGACGTGAAGAGAGAGGGCTGAACTGGGAGGAGCCATGAATTGGGAGAGAGGCCCAAGCCTAGAGAAGGCCAGAAGGACTTGGGAGAGCAGTATGCAGTATTGTGGAGCCTGAGTTGCTGAGAGAAAGATTGCCAAGAGCCAATTGGAACTGCCACCTGGAACTGCCACTCAGAACTGCCAAGGACTGAGGATGCATGGCTGTGATGTCGGTATTTTTGTCTGTTTTGATGTTGTTTTGCCAGATTCACCTGATAGTGAAGGACAGTGCTGCTGTTGTAGAGGTCCTGGAACCTGGCTGTTG
>JAQQSU010008722.1:0-12872 GCA_028627135.1 Pseudochirops cupreus
CTTGAAAAAACCACTGACCTGGAAAACAGATCCAGGAGAGACAATTTAAAAGTTATTGGGCTACCAGAAAGCCATGATCAAAAAGAGAACTTAGAAAGCATCTTCCAAGACATTCTTAGACAGAATTGCCCAGATATTCTAGAACCAGAGACCAAAATGGAACTTGAAAGAGAGTAATGTTTACCAGGGATGGCAAAACTTTAGCCTTGAGATCACATGTGACCCTCTAGGTCTTTAAGTAAGGTCCTTTGATTGAATCCTTTGGAGATTTGTCCTGTGAAGTTTGGATTCAGTCAAAGGACTACATATGAGAACCTAGAAGGTCACATGTGACATTGAAACTGTGGGTTACCCACCCCTGAAAGCAGTGATCATCACATCACCCTTGTCCATTCCACTATAAAACTCCTTCCTTTCACACATCTTTTATGTGAGATAATTTTCCCTATTCTCCCTTTCCCCTCCTTCCAGTATATTCTTCTTATTTAGTCCTTTAAAAAAAAATCCTATCCTAATCAATTTAGACCCATGTCTTCTTCTATGTACACTCCTTCTAATTGCCCTAATAATGATAAACTTACAAGGAGTTATGCATATTGTCTTCTCATATAGGAATGTAAAGAGTTTAATCTTATTGAATTCATTTTGACTTATCTTTTCTATATACCTTTTTATGCTGCTCTCCAGTCTTGTATTTGAAAGTTAAATTTCCTATTCAGTTCTGGTCTTTTTCATAAGGAATGCTTGAAAATCCTCTATTTGATTAAATATGCATTTTTACGTGAAAGATCATACTCAGTTGTGTAGGTTTTTCTTGGTTTTAATTCCAGCTGTTTTGTTCTCTAGAATATAACATTCCAAGCCCTCTTCTTCTTTAAAGTGATTGCTGCTAAATCTTGTATAATTCAGACTATGGCTCCACAATATTTATTTATTTATCTATTTATTTATTTGTTTGTTTGTTTATTCATTTATTTATTTATTCATCCATTTATTTATTCATTCATTCATTCATTTATCTATCTATCTATCTATTTCTTTATAACTGTTTAATGTATTTCCTCTTTGACCCAGAAACCCTGAAATCTGGTTATTATATTCCTGAGAGTTCTCATTTTGAGATGTCTTTCAAAAGATGATAGGTGGAATCTTTCTATTATAACCTCTGATTCAAAGTTATCAGGACATGTTTCCTTTATGCTTTCTTGAAATGTGAAAACTGGGCATTTTCCTTGATCACAGCTTTCAAGTAGTCTAATAATTCTCAAATCATCTCTCCTCAATTTCTTTTCTGGGTTAGTTTTTAAACAATGTATTTCACATTTTCTATTATCCTTTCATTCTGTTAACTTTGTTTTATTGTTTCTTGATATCTCATGGAATCATTTGTTTTCATTTGCCCAATTCTAATTTTCAAGGAATTGTTTTCTTCCGTGAATTATTGTACCTATGTATTTTCATTTGACCAATTCTTATATTTCAGGTTTCTTTTCTTCAGTGAATTCTATATATCTTTTTACCATTTATTCAATTTTTTTAAGGTATGATTTTCTTCAATATTTTTGTGCCCTCTTTTTTTTTTTTGCCAAATTGTTGACTTCTTTTCATAATTTTCTTACAGCACTGTCATTTATTTTCCCATTTCTTTCTCTGCCTCTTTTAACTGATTTTGAAGTTATTTTTAAAACTCTTTTAGTAATTCTTATTGGATTTGTATTCAGATTAATTTTCCCCCCTCTGAGGCATTGGTTGTAGCTATTTTGATGTTGCTATCTTTTTTCTGAGTTTGTGTCTTAGCCTTCCCTGTGACCACAGCAACTTTTTATAATCCGATACTTTTTTGTTGTTGATCATTTTTCCAGCCATTTTTTTCTTACTTTTAATTTTTGTTTCAGTTGGGCTCTGCTCCCAGGGTGGAGGAGCCACTCTTTCAAGTTTCACTTTTTTTGCTGCTATTTTCAAAACTAACTCTGGGGGTCTGTAAATTTTCAGTGCTTTCAGCATGGTGTGATCTAAAGAGAAGTGCTGTCACTGCACTCCTGAACTATGTTTTGGTGTTTACCAAGAAGGGATCTTGTTCCCCTTTAGTCTCGGGTGTTAGCACTCTTCTTGACCCTATAACTGTGACCAGTTCTCCTGTTCTCCTGCAGTCCTAAGTGCAATTGCTCCTTTCTGTCTTTAAAATGAGACTTGGGTTCCTACTATTCTCTTGTGATCCCCCACAAACACTCTTCTTTGCCCCGGAGCCCTGGAACACCTTCAGTTGCAAGTGCTAATGTACTGCTTCTTCTCTTCATCTAGTATCTACACATGACCAATTCAATGCATTTCTGAGCCCAGTGGCAGAAAAGGGTTACCTTTAGTCTCTTTCTGACCAATGGTTGGACCTCCTTAACCATCTATGAGAAGAGTTTCTAAAGTTTCTGCTACCACTGATGTAGCCACCTCCAAGTCCTACTGCTAACATTCCCAGCGAGGGCCTCCTTCAATTTGAGTCATTATTTTAAAATAGTTTGGAGGGGAATTTGGAAAAATTAAGATAATTTTCCGCCTCTGCTCCACCACCTTGTCTCCACCTTTGGAGTTTTTAAATATTTGGACTTTGTTTTTCTATTTCTTGTAGTCTCATAGATTTGTTCACTTCTGTTTAATGTACTCTGATTTTTAAAAATGCAGTTGCTTGGGTAAGGTTTTGCAGCTCTTTTGCTAAACTCTCAAATCTTTTCCTGAGTCTTTTTTCCTCAAAGTTCTAATTATTTTTTCAATTCTTCCCTTTAATTCTCACATTAAGTTTATAAAATCATTTTACCACTTTTTAAATTCTTGTTTTGTTTCTTTCAGGAATTCTAGTTGAATTTATGCCCAATTTCTCTGTATGTGTTTTACTGAAGCTTTTACTTAAAATATTTTGGAGTCGTTCTACTCTTTTGGATAGGTTTCTTAGTCATCCCTGTTGCCATAATAATTATGGATTTTTTTTTTGTTGTTGTTATTTTGTTTTTGGGGAGAGTCTTTCTGGCTTTTTTTTTTTACCCATTCTCCAAGTCTCTTTTCCTATGTATGGACTTGGTGTTAGAGCCAAGCTTTGCATTTTTGGAAAGAATGTCTTGGCTATACTTGGTTCTACTTCATGTTCTATTGGGTTCTACAGATGTTTTAGTATTGTGTTCTTCAATAAACTCAGGAATGGCTCTAGGCAGAGACCTGAAGTCTTTTAGTACACACACTGTGGCTGGATCTAAGGCAGCTCTGATTATTTCCCTTCTTATCTAAATTTGTGTAAGCTGCTGTCCCCAGTTTGGATCAGGACTGTATGCCACTAAAGAAAAGTCTGTACTTGGGAAGCCAGTTAAGTGCTGCTGACCTTAACCTTCTGTCACCTAGCTGTAAGGTTCAGAACAGGAAAACTACAGAATACTCCTTATTCTGGACTCTATGACTTGTTTGATTAGCTGCTAGCTTCCTCAGTACACTCTTCTATTGTAAGCAATCTTTTTGTGCCTTCTTATTTAAGCGAGCTTAAAAATTACTTTCTATTTCTTTGATTCAATTTTTGTACCACAACTTAATGTACTGCTCCCTACAGACCTTAATGGGAGTAGTTGTAGGGGACATCTGGGCCATATTTCTTCTTCTTACCGTTCCATTTTTGCTGTTATCTCTGAAGACAACTTCTTCAAAATGTTTAGCAGAAAAAGGGGAGGTGGATAGAGATATAGAATGATGGATATAGAATGATAGTGGAGATGTTTAAAATTTTTAAAGGAACATAAAAGGAGATGTAAACAACTTTGTAGACTAAAGGGAAGAAGGTAGTTGATATGGAGAGTGGGGTTGATTGTGTTATGAAATCTCCTGGAAAACACAAGAAAAAATGAAATCAAATCTACATGAGTAGAGGTTAGTCTTGACAAGAACAAAGATTACCTCTTCATTTAGTAAAGGAACAGATGAAATGAAATGGGGAAAGATTTCTGAATATGCAAGATTAAGAATAAGGGAGAAGTAGATATTGTCAACCTGATTTTATCCTCGCTGATGTATGTGGTGAGGTCCTGCACAAGAAGAGTTGGGAAAGGGGTGATGTAGGAACCCTGAGGCAACTTGAGAAAATTCAAAACATGTGCTCTGGAGAGTATGATTTACAAATCCATTTTAGGGTAGGATAATTGCCATTCTTCAAAGCAGACAGGCCCACTTTTTATTAGATAATAATCCAATCTACATTTACTAAAAAAAAAAATCTTCAGTTCTATTCAGAAGCATATCAATAGCAATAAAGTAGGTGGTTAGAGAACTTGTAAAGGTAATTAATTTAGGATAAGCCTTTATTTGTTTATGGCTTGGTTGATCCTTGAGTTCCCAGCAACAGAAGTTGCGGAGGGTTTGAGATGTGCTGGACCCTGTGAACTTCAGTGTATAAAAAGAACTGCCCAGAGGACAAGGCGAGAACCTGGGAACTGTCTGCCTCTGAATCCAGGTGACTGTTTGGTGGATTCAGGAAGGAGCTGGGACCATGGAAGGGGATCCAGGGAATCTGAGAGACCACCCTGAGTCAAAATGAAGAAAAGGCCTCTCCTCAGATATAGAATGCCTGATGAAATTGAAGTATGCTGGACACAGAGCGGCGGAGGGTTTGTGTAATTTTCTAATGAGTGTATTTAATGATTGATTGCTAGATAAGTAACTGATTAAGTTAATCTATAATTGCCCCAATGAGTGGAAGATTGATTATTGTATTGTGAATTGATTGAATGATTAATTATTGATTATTGTATTGTGAAATGACTGAATGATTAAGTAAGAAGGGTTTACCCCCTAAGGGAACCAGATGATTATTCTTTTGTTCTTTGTTCTAAATATTGTGGCCACTGTAGTGAAAACTATGTGGCCATTCTAATGTTAAGCTGTTGTGAACGCTATATTGTGATTTTCTGTGATAAGATGTAAGGTTGTGGATATTATATTGTGATTTCTTGTAAATGTTTGCCTTGATTTGTAATGGAATAAATGGAGTGTTCACTATACTGTGTAATCCGAAACTTAAAAGCTGTTCACAGTAGCATTCTTTTGGGAAGCTGCTTGTGCATGGCATTACAGAACTCTACTGTGGGCATTTGACAAAATGAAATTGACAATAAGACAAAGAAACAATGGATTGGAAAGTAGAGTGTATAATTGAACTGGCATATAAAGATGTCAAGATAAGAAAAGAAACAAATTATTACCACTATAGTTGTGATGGACTAGGAAAGGTCTGTGAGTTAGAGGAAATAGCAGTCATGGTACAGGTGAAGAGCAGAGTTAAGAGTTACAAAGTAAAGAGAAAGATTATAAAATATATATTATTTATGATTTAGAGTTCATCAACATATACATGGAACACTTGTTGGTCATCATAAGATTAATAGAATCACATTTCTGTGTATAGGTGAAATGGAGTGGAAAAGTAAGTCATAAGGACTAAGTAGCCTGAGAAAATGGAAAGTTATGTGATTTGAGGGAGCACAGACAAGTGTGTTCAAGTTGAGACAGAGAAAGAATGGTGAGCTTAGCAAAGAACTCTAAAAATAAAAGGAGATTTAGCTGGAGATAAAAAAAATAATTGTCACTGCAATATATATTGGGCAATAAATTTAGATATCATGGATTTTAAGAGAGAATATGTTTCTGAGTAATTTTGAAAGGGTAGGGACCTGGAAATAGTAATGCAGAATGAAAAGTATTTTAAATTCACCATCACAAGTTGATTATGTACTATGAAAAAAAAAGTGTAGCCAACACTAAAACATGCATATGCCTATGTACACATAAATACATACATACACGCACATATGCACAGATATACACATGTATATGTGTGCATATACATATATATGCACACAATACTCATACATATATACATATGCGTACACAGACATACACATATACTTACACACACACACACACACACACACATACACACACACACACACACACACACACACACACACCATGTTTTTATCCAGAAAAATGGGCAAAAGTGAAACAGAAAAAGATTTTAAATGAATAGAAGTTTGCAAAATAAACATGTAAATGATAACCAATGAAAGTAAAGAGATAGTTAAAACGCACCTAGATAATCTAGATGAAATCAAGTCCCTAAATTCAAATGAACTATATCCTAGGATCCTGAAAGTCCTGATGGATGTGATTACTCAGCCACTAGTGGTAAGTAAAAGATCAGGGAAAATAGCAAAGATACTACAAGATGGAAAAGGACAAAAGTCTCAATTTCACAAAAAGAAAGAAAACAGTCACAAAACTTTAGATGGTGAGCTTGACTTCAATTTCTGGGAAAATTCTAGAACAGCTAAAGAGATTATTAACAAATATCTAGAAAGAGAAATGATGAATACAAAAGGCCACATTGGCTTCATCAGAACAGATCATTTAGGAATAATCTATTTTCTCTTTTTTTTTTGTAGCATTTCTAAATAACTAAAATGTTGTGAATCAAGTTCACATCAATTTTGGCAAAGTATTGATAAAATATCTGATGATAATCTTACATAAATGGGGAAGATATTTTTATTTTCCAATAATTCAATTAGACAAATTCAGAATTGGTTGAATGTTATGAGTGACTGAATAATTTTTAAGGCTTCATTGTCAACATGGAAAGAGGTCTCCAGGGAAATACCTGTGCCTACTTTGCATAGGTATGCATACTTTGCACTGTTTAAAATTTTTTATCAATGGCTTGGGAAAAGGAGTAGGATTTATGCTCATCATATTTGCAGATGTCACAATGCTAGGATTGATAGCTAAAATATTATGTCACTGAATTGGGATCCAAAACATTAATAGCTGACTAATAAGATAAAATATAAATGAATATAAAGTCTTTCATTTGGGTATTTAAAAATCAACTTCAATTTTAGTAGGTAAAAGAGGAATGGCTAGACATCAGTTATTCTGAAAAAAAAAAATCTGAGAGCTAAGTGAACCATACTCTAAATAGGAGTGAGCAGTGTAATATTCTAGTAAAAATGCTAATGTAATCTTGAACTACATTAAGAAGGGTATAATTTCTAGAAATAGCGAGCCAATGGGCGAATTTACTTTGTCCTCATTACACAAATAACATGTTGTGCTTAGTCTTGGATACCATAGTTTAGATGGACCTTGATAATTTAGAGAATATATAGAGAAAAACAACCAGGATAATGACTTGAAACCATGTCATATGGAGATCCATATATGAAAATGGAGATTCCTTTACTGTATGGATTGGAATATGTATGTATGTGTCTATGTATGCGTGTATGTATATATGTATGTATACTTATCATTGAAACACACTTCAGACAACAAAGTGAGCCTATTCTTCATTTTCAAAGATTCCGTCATTAGCATCTTTTGAAACATAAATTAGGAAGTGAAATACACAAATTAAGGAAGAAAACTTTCAAAGTGAGAGAAAACCAATGTTACAATAAGGAACGTTTCTAACCAAAGTACAATTTTGATCTGCTCAACACACTGGTGACCCAATCCTAATTTTTAAATAAATATGGCAAAATTCAAATTTGCTTTCTGTTATTGACTTACATGAAGCCTCCAGGGCACAGCTGTTTTAAACTTTGAACTTTCATAGGGATTGGAATATGCTTATGTGGCACTTCCACTTTCATTTATATATTGAAATTAAGGGATTGCCATTAACATCTGCACAATTTTGAGTAATTTGGGTACCATTCAAAAATATTTGCAATCTATTTACAAATCAAAATTTAAAAAGAGTTAAAGATTCTTCTGGATCCAGCCCCAGGACATGGAAGAATAGCATCATAAAATTTGAACTAACTCCATGAAAATTAAGGCAGGATGACAAAGGCTGCTCAAATATCATTAAAACCCCCATCATGCTCATATTCCATGGCTGTGAGGCAGAGTGAAAAACTTTCATTTATAGTTTCATTTTTCAATCTCTTAGCTGAGATAGAAATGATTTCCTACTGTAAATTGCTTTCCAGAAGCAAAAACGGATAGCTTTTCAGCTAAACAAGCCTATATTCCTACCTGAAGATTTGCTTTTAGAAACTCTCCCCCTCCTTCACTTCAGAGATTAAAGCATCCTATTCAGCACTCAGTGGATTTAAATTATGCAGTGCCGGAGAATGTGAAAATAAATTCATTGTAAACAATCACTTAGATTTAATACATTTTGCCAGTGTTTGGAAGATTATTCCAACACTTCCTCACATGACTAGTTTGGGAGAAGCAACAAGATAACATTCTGTCTGAGTTCTGATTATGTTAAGGTGTGCATGTTCTAACTGAAATTTAGTTCCAATTAACATTGACAAATTACTGGAAAATGACTTAAGAACATTACAGCATGCTGCCTTTGCCAGTTCAAATTCTTGTACTTTTTGGACTCCTGTCAAGATTGAATGTGTGTGGGAAAGCCTAAAATGGTCAGAGTAATATACATAGTAAAAGGATACTCTTCTCTAACTGTTACATTTGAGATGTAAAATGAATGAGTCATCAGAGAAACCATCAAAGGATTATATACTCACAAATATGGAACTAAAAGGAATATCAAAATTACTTAATTCAATTCCCTCACTTTAATAATAAGTAAAATGCAGTCCAGGGAAGTTAAGTAACTTGCTCAAGGTCATGTGGGTAGTAAGTCACAAGGTTAGAATTTTAACTTATGTCCTGTGACTCAAAAATTGATGCTTATTTTTTATTAATTTAGTAGAGACCAGTTAAACATACCAAATCAAAGAGTATGATGATCCAATTGAACAAAATTTTATCAAATGGCTACTATGGATAAAAAACTGGGCTCAGTATGAAAAATCTTTCAAAACATATTAGCTCCAAGAGGTAGTACTGGTGGGAAATATGCATGGTTATAAATTCTCAAGGACAGCAAGGTAGTGCAGCTGATAGACTACTGGAGCTGGAATCAAGAAGACTTATCTTCTTGAGTTCAATATGACCTCATACATTTACTTCTTCTGTAACCCTGGGAAAGTAACTCAACCTGTTTTTCTCAGTTTATTCATCTGTGAGATGGAGAAGGAAATGGCAAACCACTCTAATATCTTTGTCAAGAAAACCCTAAATGTGGTCATGTCTCAAAAAGGACTAAAAATAAATTTCCAAGTCATATTTTCATATATGGCTTTTTAGAAAAGCTAAAGTGTATTTAAATTTTAGGATTGATCTGGAAGGAAGAATATGATATCCTGTCTCTTGGATTCACTGATTAATAATACAATAAGGGGTTGGTTAGATCAAAGACTTGTCTAGATGAATATGGGAATTTTAGCATTGTATAAATCAATTCAAATTAAATATTTATTATAAACCAATATGTGAAAAAGACTGTGCTAGACATCCAATACTCAGGTAAACCACAAGTGGAAAGAATAGAATCTAGGTTAAACTTTTCTTTGCCAGCTATGATTCTGTACTATTTTGGACAATTCAATTAAACCATTTGGACCTGATCCGTATCCTCATCTGCAAAACAAGAATTGAAAATCTGGAAAACTGAACTAAGTGGCAACTGAGTTGCTTCCTTGCTCTCTAAATTTACGGAACTATTATAATCCAGGTTGGAGAACTGACTGACATTCTCAGATTTCTGGATAACAATGATAAACATTACCCTTGTATCTGAGATCTAGACTTTTATAATTTTTGAGGTATGAGACTGCTTTTAGTTTTCCACAATAGTTTCATAATGGCACCTGCAGTCTACAGAAGAGTACAACACATGAAAAAGGTTATCATGAGTTTAGCAGTGGGGTCAGCTGCAAAGATGATATAAGCTTCCTCATCTAGAACTTGATGAGCTGATTAGTTGAGCAGTAAGAAAAGCAGCAGCTTATGGGGATGGTGTGTGGGTGGGTGTGTGGGTGTGTGAGGGGGAAAGAGAGAGATAGAAGAGAAGAGAAGAGAAAAAAGAGAAGAAAAAAGGAAGACCGAGACATAGAGACATAGAAGGAGGATGAGGATGAAGAGGTGGAGAGGAGGAAAAAGAGGGAGGAGAGAGAAAGGAGAAGGAGAAAGTAATCAGAGTATAAAGGATAACTATGCTCTGAATTTAACCTGTGGGAGGTATAGGTATGACAAAGGAAAACTGAGACCCACTCCTTTCAAAAAGTAAATGAAAGTAGAAAAGAAAAACAAACAAACAAGTGTTACCTCCACAGATTACATCTCAATCCTCAAAAATACAGAATAAAGCAAGGAAAAGAAATAGACACCAAAATAACTACAATATCACCCAGCACATGATTAACCGAATGTGAAAAATTAGAAAAAATGAAAATCTTCAAAATGTATATATGCATTGAGAAGGGGAGGTAATTTCTATCTAAAACTGGAAGAAGAATTAAGTAGTTTTAAATGATATCTTCTGAGCAATTAAGCTGAGACTCAAAAGAAAGAAATAATGATAATAAGCAGAGATGAATGTGTAGCATTTATTCTAAGTTTATAAGTAGCTATGCAACTACTATCATCCTACATTCATCCTCACCCTATTTCCTTTTTTTATTGCGTAGAGAATTGTAGTTTAGTGGCAATAGCACTCAGGTAACCAGGGTTACAGGTTCCTCTATGCAGGCTTTTTTTTCCAAGATGACAAAGTTCATGATCATATAAACTACTGGATTTTCTTGTTCTTTAAATGAGAGAAATGGGTTAGATGAACCTAACGGTCAATTTAACTTCTAATAGTTCTTTACATTGTACTAAAGAATCATTTTGTTGTTGTTGACTTATGTTCAGTTGTGTTCAACTCTTCATTAACCCATTTGGAATTTTCTTGGCAGAGATGTTAAAATGAGTTGCCATTTCCCTCTCTAGCAAAGATTCATGGGGAAGCAGTTAGAGGATCCAAAATAGGGGCAGAACAAAGATGAGAGAGTAAAACACATAGAATTTGTCTGAGCTCCTGCTCCAAACACCTCCAATACCTGTAAAATATGACTCTAAACAAATTTCAGAGCTACAGAACCCACAAAGTGACAGAGAGAAACAAATCTCCCCCTGAAGGCAGCCTGGCAGGCCAACAGGAAGGATCTATCTCACTGAGCTAGGAGCTGACCACAATCCTGTGTCAGCCACATGGGCCCAGACATGGGACATCCCAGACCAGTGACAAAGACTGCCCAGAGCAAACTTGAGGAGAGTGAATCACTGGCAGATGGGGTGATTTCCAGAATTATCAAATCATAAACACCAAAGAGAAAGTAAAAGGTCAGTAGGGAACTCTGTTGGAATTAGGTGATGGAAGAGGGCAAACCAGCCCCTACTTGTAGGGTGCGAGGTGGTTGCAGCTGTTGCCAGATGACTGCCTCTGGAGCTACTGGCCTGCAGATCATAGTGGGACCAAAAGACCATTGAGAGGGTAATCACTCTTGCTTTGACCAGTTGGGACCTGGATCACAGTGTTGGCCAGTAGTCCTGGGGTGTGTGGCCTGTGTGCCAGAGTTTGGGGTGGCTGTAGAGAGGGAACTGTCCTCATAGAGTTGGCAGCTGCAAAAACCTGGCAATTTGGGACATAGATCTCTGCCCTCTGGAAGCAGAGTTCTATCACAGCAAACAGCTCAAAAGTCAAGTAATTGGCTGGCAAGATGAGTGAGCAGAAGAAGCACAATAAAAACATACAATCTTTTTTGGGGGACGAAAAGGATCAAAACATGGAACCAAAAGAAGATAACAAAGTCAAAACTCCTGCATCAAGAGCTACCAAGAAAAATGTGAACTTATTACAGGCCGTAGAGGAGTTCAAGAATGATTTTGAACATCAAATAAGAAAAGTGGAGGAAAAATTTGGAAGAGAAATGAGAATGATGCAAGAAAATCATGAAAAAGGAGTCAACAGCCTGCTTACAGAAACTGAAAAAAAATACTGAAGAAAATAACACCTTAAACAATAGACTAACTGAAAAGGCAAAAGAATCCCAAAAAGCCAATGCCTTGAAAAGTCAAATTGCCAAGATGGAAAAGGAATTTCAAAAACTCACAGAAGAGAATAATTCCTTCAAAATCATACTGGAGCAAATGGAAGCTAATGACTTTATGAGAAATCAAGAGACTGTGAAAAAGATACAAACAAATTAAAAAATAGAAGGCAATGTGAAGTTTCTCATTGGGGGGGGGGGGGACTTAATCTGGAAACAGATCCAGGAGAGATAATTTAAAAAATTATGGGATTACCTGAAAGCCATGATCACAAAAAGGGCCTAGAATTCATCCTTCAAGGAATTCTCAAGGAAAATTGCCCTAATATTCTAGAACCAGAGGGCAAAATAGAAATGGAAAAAAAAATTCTCTGATTCCCTCTTGAAAAAGAACCCAAAAAAGAAAACTCCAAGAAATGTTATGGCCAAATTCCAGAGTTCCCAGGTCAAGGAGAAAATATTACAAGCTGTCAGTAAGAAACAATTTGAGTATTGTGGAAACACAATCAGTAGAACGGAAGATCTAGCAGCTTCTACACTAAGGTATTGGGGGACTTTGAATATGAAACTCCAGAGATCAAAGGAGCTAGGATTAAAATCAAGAATTACTCTCCCAGCAAAACTGAGTATAATGCTTCAGAGGAAAATATGGTTATTCTATGAAATAGAGGACTTTCAAATATTCTTAATGAAAAAAAAACAGAACTGAACAGAAAATTTGACTTTCAAATACCAGAAGCAAGAGAAGCATGAGAAGGTAAATAGGAAAAAGAAATGATAAGGAACTTATCAAAGTTGAACTATTTACATGCATACATGGAAAAGCAATCTTTGTAACCTATGAAACTTTTCTCAGAATGAGGATAGTTGGAGGTCATATAAATGTGTGTGTGT
>JAQQSU010008723.1:0-12872 GCA_028627135.1 Pseudochirops cupreus
AGATAGATAGATAGATAGATGGATGGATGGATTCTGTGCTCCCCTACCATTTGGGTGGGAATAACCTCTTTGTACTGGCTGGGATTTGTGGTGTTTAAAAAGGTTCAATGTACATAATTTCTGGGTAATTTAATAATTTTATTAATAATGCTAACATTTTAACAAAGTGATGGTCATTTGACCAACTCTATTAGAATGAAAACAATCTTGGGAGGGGCAGGCTCGTGGCTTATATGCCCATTGGAAAAGGGGTGTTCCCAAAGGTGATAATTAACTCTGATTGGTTAACATTTAATGAGAGAATTAATATTAAAATTGGGTAGGAGGGTTGGATCTGCATTTTGATTATGTCATTTGCTTCTTAAATTACCCACCTCCACCTTTCTTCCGTCAATCTATTGAAAGAATTTATGACCACCCAAACTTGAGTAGAACATAATGGTTGCCCCACCTGGCTAAGGTCTGGAGAGAGGAGGTTAGTTCAACCTTCAGAGACTGAGATCTTTAAATAAGGATAAAAGAAAAAAGGGGGGGTATCTGAATCTCTTCAAATCGTTAGTTATTACTAATCATTTCTTTAAGATTTGTTAGAAGATGGCATCCTCTGTGAAAGTTTAATATGATATTACAATTTGGTCCTCATATACCAAACCAGGTTTTGAATGTCACTTAACACCTTTCTCACCCACAGTGCTTCCTCTTCACTTTTGATTGATTCAGTCTGATGTAAGCATTTTTCTCCCATCTTTCTGTCTTGGTCTTGTCCTTAGACTACAGACATGCAATCTGAATTCCTGAATCTTTTCCAGCTACTGGCAAAAAGATCTGCTAAAATTTATGATTCACTGGCAAAGCCTTATGGACTCCAGAGTCACCTCCATGACACACTAAAATATTTGGATAGGACTTTAGTGGAGGAGTCACAAATTTATGGTTTAAAAATAGAATTTTACCAATTTTCCTAAAAGGAAATTGATTCTTAAGTTTGGTGACTCTTCCATTCCTTAGGTTATCTGTATGTAGGGGTGTGAGAGAGGCAGCTCATACCAGCTCATGAAAGTTAACTGGTAAATTTTCAGTGTGAATATTGATACCTGAGAAATTGGCAAATGCTACAGATCAGAGCCAGACTTGTTGTTTTATAGATTATGCATACTTAAGAAGATTATGAAGAAAATATTAATAATGAAAATTAAGCTTAAAAGTCTCACATGCATATTTTTTTCCAGAGAGATTAGTTGTTAAACATTTATCAGCCCACCAGCACACCCCTGTATTTGTAGAAAAATAGAATTTCTAGAGGTTCAAAGTTTCTAATGAAATCAACCATCTGTAGAAATGTGTGTGCATGTGTCCTTAAATAAGTGCACCTCAAACTTGGATAAAACTAAATTACAAAAGGAAATATCTAGGTACAGCCGGACTAAACCAGATTTCTTCAAGTGTATTTTAGCTACATGTTTTCCATTCTCCTAATATTCATTTTAAAAATTGTCATTTTCAAATTCTCTTCCTTTTTCCAGTCCTTCCATCACCCATTGACATCAGTCTATTTCAATCAAGTAGAAAATTAATCAATTGCATTATCAAAATGAGAAAAATGTATTAATTAGCATTGAATAGTCATTTTTTCTGCCTGCCCAAATACTGATCATTCTCTCATACACATATCTAAACACTCTACCACCTAGATAGATTCATCTCTCTATAAAATAATTTTTTTTCTGCTGCACTACATCCCATAATTTGTCCCACCCAACTACTCTTTTCTACCCATTTAATCCATTGTGTGAAGGCATTTTGTAGGGGGAGCAATAGCCTAACTTCTTTCCCCATTCAGTTCAGCCTAGTTTTTCTTTAAGAGGAAGGAAAGGATGAAACCACCCTCAAGATTTTATCATCTCATGGGACTCAAGCTATTGATGTCCCTTCCTTGAGCACAGCTTGCTCTAAGAATGATCTGATGCTTGGCCGGCACACTGGGATGGGCAACACTTAAGAAGGGGATTTGTTTAGCTGGGTCAACTGAGGATGCCCTCGATGCATATCTTTGTGAAATACTCTTCTCCTGATATGGCTAAGGAAATCTCTTGTTGCTAAATGACCTACAAGTGTCTCATTTTATTTCATTATCAAAATCCAAACTACCAAGGAACTGACTTTAGGCAGGCCTAACCCAGAAGAACTTTTTCAAGGCTTGACTTGGAGGAAACCTAAAATTATATGACCAACAGCATTTGGATTCAACATAACAGGGTCAAGGATGTGTGACCTGCAGCAACCTTACTAATAAATCAAATGAATGCTGTAGAAATGGTGAAAATAGACTAAAATGGGGGAGCAGAGACTGGGCCAGCTGAACAGTTGCCTGTGATCATTTGTGGAGTTAAGACTGAATCAGAAGACAGATCTGGAGTTAGAAAGAATGCTGGTTTTATTAAGGACTTTGAACCAAGAATGTACGGTTAACTTTCTTTTAACATAAAGAATGTTAACTACAAGTCTTCACCACTTTAAAAACAAACATAATACTAGCCTAGTTTCTCTCTTTGACATACTAAGTATTAATTTTCAATCCGTTGGTTTAGTCAGAATTTTAAGAAGTGAAATTCTACTTCCCCCTACTACTTAGCAACCAATATAAAACATAATGGAAACTATATATGGAGACCAAGCTATTCATTGTCTATCCTTATGTTACTAGTTCAAAATAATCACATCACTAAAAAGAGCCCTGGATTTTATTAGAAGCTGTTTTCAATAAGATAGCAAATAGATAAAGCATTTATTTAATCTTTACTATGTGCTAGGCCCTGTAGTATTTAATAAAAATGTTAGTGTGTAACTAAAATATGAAAGACTTCCTAATATTCCTCTTGGTGAACTTGCAAACAGGGAAACAGCATCATTATATAGACTCAGAGCTTGCCAGGCAGCTGGGAAGGTGTTCTTCTTCCAAAAAGCAATCAATGGCAGCACCTGCGGGACTCTTCAAGCAAGGTGGTGAGGAAAGTAAAAAGAAAAAGCAGTTGTACATAACTAGTTTTCAAGAAAGATGATAGCTATATGCCTGTGCCTTGTCCTCATAGGAAGCAAAAAAATGAAGATGCTCAAAAAAGACACAGAAACAAACCATATGTATTGGCTAAGTCTCTGAGATGTCTGTTCCATATTAAATAAATCGGCTCTTTTTGCCCTTAAATGTTCTCAAGCCTAACTGTTAATAGAAGAGAATAAAGCAAAGTGAAAGGAAACATTTGCAAATGTAATTAGACGTTAAATTTTCTCTCAGATTTTCACGTGAACTTTTGAAACCCTTTATAACTTTTCAATCATTGTCATCTTATTTGAAAGTTGCTAAGATGTGGTGGGGAAAATGCACAAATTTATAAGAACCAGAATAAAATCCTGTTTCTCATGTTTTATTTAACCAGATCCATCATGCAAAAGAGCAAAAAAATATATGGTAAAAATACAAACAAAGAACAAAACCACAGAACCCAAATAGAGAATTTTGTGGGATCTTGTCAAAGTCACAAGTCCCTAACTCCATTTTATTTTGGCTAAACAAACCATAATGAAGATTTTTTTTTGGAGAAGTTATAGTGAAACTCATTTTGGGAAGCTTCTGTGCAAGCTGCCTTTGTTCATGCTATAATTCTATGATCCTCTAATAAAATAACTACAACATGTTAGTAGGTGTAGATTTACAAGCTGAAGTATTTGACATTTATATACTAGCATCTTTAATATGACAATGGTATTGTCTGTTATTTCTCAAGTTTCTCATTGCACCATATAATGTAGGTCACAAATAACATTTGTATGATAAATTTTAGAAGGCAATATAGCCTAATGGGGTGATGGAGGCAGCCTGGGAGTCAGGACGATCTGGGTCCAGGTTCAATTCCTGCTTCCAAAGCACACTTGCTGTGTAACCTTGGGCTACTCTTAATCTCACTGTGATTTAGGCAACACTCTGAGATGCTAAATTATAATTGAATTGCAGGGCTGTATTTATTTTGGTACAAAAACAACAAATGAAGAAATTATTCATCTGAAAAAAGAACTCTTCAATTTCTTACAAGAGAATTAAATGTTTTCTTCAAGAGAGTTTTACTCAGAGCATTTAATAGACAGTTATTTTGCAGAAAGAAAACAAAAGGTAGTTTAAAATTTATAACAAACAAAAAAGATGACTAAAATCAAAGATCTGAGATAGAAAAATTCTTAGCGGCCATGTAGTTCATAGACAAAGAAATTAAGGGGCCAGTAAGTAGCTTACCCAAATTTCAGAGGTAGTAATCTGAAAAGGATTTGAGCCCATATACTTTGACATTTTTTTATCTACTATCTTTCTAATTTTTTTTTAACCTACTACCTTTCTAATTTATTGAAGACCTAACAAACTGATTTAGGGATTTGGTATAAACGCTATAATTTTCATATAAAGTATAAAAGTGAACTCAAAGAGAATCATATAACCATTCTGGAAAACAAACATACCCATGACAATGACTCACTTTAAAAATTTTCTTTCAATCTGGCATAGTTAATCATTTACATATGAAGTATATGATACAAAAAAATGCTCAGCTAGAAATAGAATTTCTACAACTAAGAATTCATCTCAATGTGTTGACTCAGATGAAGTCAAGTCAACAAGCATTTATTAAAAATTTACTATGTTCAGGTACTATGTTAAATGATGAAAATGCAAAAACAAGTAGAAAGAAAGGTGGTCTCTGACCTCAAAGAACTTACATTCTAATGAGGGAGGGCAACAGATGAAAGGAAAACTCCCTGGGAGACAGAGGAATGAAGATATCCTTTTCAGAAAGCAAAATGTTTCCCCTGAGGCAGAAGGATGGGGATTGTGATTCTCTGGACTAATTCCCATTGTAGGAAAGGATTGTATAAAATCAAATAACTTTAATACAAACAAAATTAATAAAGCTAGAATAAAAGAAATGCTATGGATTGGGATAAAAACCTTTCTACCAATCATCTCTAATAAAAATAAAAATAAAATTAAATCATCCAAAATCTATAAATAATTCATATAAGCATAAGTATTGAGTCATTTCTCAACAAATAAGTGGTCAAAGAATATGAACAAAAAGTTTTCCAAAAACACAATGAAAACTATGAAAAATGTTCCAAATCACTCATAACCAATCATATGGCTGTAGATAGCATGGGTTTCTTCCCTTGAGAACTGTTTGTTCATATTTTTAGTCCATATATCTTTTTTCTTAGAGATGGCTCTTATAAATGGCTCCCTTTCTTACAAATTTGAATCAGTTTCACACACACACACACGCACACGCACACACACACACATGCATGCACATCTTGCAAATAAGATTTTTATCAGAAAAACTTGCTATGAAGATTTCCCCCCAATTAATTGTATCCCTTTTAATCTTAGTTTTGTTAAATTTTAAACTTTTAAATTTTATCTAATTAAAGTTCTTCATTTTATCTCTTGAGATCCTCTCTATTTCTTCTTTGGTCATTAAATTTTCTCCTGCCTATAGATGGGATAGGTAATTGTTTTCCATGTTTCTCAAACTTGTTTGTCATATGACCTTTTATATCTAGGTCATGAACATATTTGAAGTTTATCTTTGTATAAAGTGTGAGATGTTGGTCTAAATCTAATCTCTTCTATACTGCCATCCATTTTTCCCAGTAATTTTATTTTTCTTCATTCATATGATGAGTCCATATCTTAGTAGCTTGTGTTTTTGTGTTCATTAATAGGGTATTAGATATGTTTGCTTCCATATGCTGTATACCTAATTTACTCCATGGATCAATCTCCCTGTTTCTTAACCAGAACCAGATTTTTTTTTTTTTTTAACAATTGCTATTTTGTAGTATGGTTTGGTACTGCTGACCAGTAACCATTTCCTAGATACTATCTACTTATCTTGATTCCATAACACTATTCCCACCTTTCTAAGAACTTTGTAGTTCCCTTTGTGGAATCATCATACAAATCCCAAACTCTTCATGTGGGTGAACTCTGAGATGGGTCTTTTCTTTTGTCTCTCTATGTTCATGTTCCTTACAATCTATCGTCTGATTACATACACACAAATGTGTGTGCATATATATGTATGTATTGTTATTTTTATTGAAATTTTTCACTTGTGTCTGACTCTGTGACCCCTTTTGGGTGTTTTATTGGCAAAGATACTGGAGTGGTTTGCCATTTCCTTTTCCAGATCATTTTATAGATGAGACACTGGGGCAGAGTTGCCCACGGTCACACTACTAGTAAGTGTCTGCAGCTGGATTTGAACTCATGAAGATGAGTCTTTCTGCTTCCAAGCCCAGTGTTCTAGCCACTGTGCCACCTAGCTGCCCAATATATGTAAATATGTATAAAAAGATTTCAATATATGTGTGTGTGTGTGTATATATATATATATATATATATATGCATATATATATATATATACACATTCATATTCATGTACATAGCCATTGGATTTAACAATTAAGAAATTATCAATTACCCTGACAGAATAATATCAATTGGAAAATGAAGTTGGAAGCCAGAATATAAGGTGCTGTGAAGTTGGTGAGAGATGAGGAAGCAGAGGGAATGAAAGTAGATGCTTGGAGCTATGGAATAGAAGAGAGAGAACTAGTGGGGTGACTGAGTGAAATAGATCATTGACGGTTGTTTGTTTTAAGGAAAGGAAAGATCTGGGTAAGTTATAGGCAACAGTAAATGGACAAATGGAAAAGAAGAGACCAAGGGAGTTATTGAGAGGGCAAATCCTGAAGGAGATAGGAAATATTAGGATTAAGCATAAAAATAGATGTGTTGACCTTGGCAAAGGGAAGGTCTCCCCCTTCATTAGAACTTGAAGAAAAGAAAGAGAGAATGGGGGACAATGACAAGAGGTTAAAAGATATAGAGATGGAGAGAAAAGAGACTACATAACAGATAGCCTTTCTTTTCTTGGTAAAATAAGATACAAGATCCTCTAGTGAGAGCGAGTGGAATGGGTGATATAGGTTCTCTAGATGGATAGACAGGCTATGATTTGAATGAGGTAGAGTTCCCACATACTAGTAGTTACCTATATGGATGAAATTTTTTGATTATTCCTATTATTTGAATGTTTTTTTGTTAAGATTAGAATTTTTTGAAGGATCCAAAAAGTGCTGGAAATAGTGAGCAGTGATCAATACTATCCATAAATGAAAATGACTATCTTAACAGAAAGAAAAACAATAGTTATTAAAGTGGGAGCCATTTCAAAATCAATGTCTATGTTTGTTTAATCAAAGCATCAACTGATTTAAACAAAGTTCATACTCAACACCGAATTAGAAGAAAGGATAACAATAACACTATGCGATTACAATATCTCTCAACCCATTTAAACAAACTCTTGACAACTGAGAAACTGGAAAGAGATAAAAGTAAAAATTAACCATGAGGATCACCATTTCTGAAGGGAATTCAACCAATTTAAAACAGTTGTCATAACAAAAAGGTCAAAAAGAGCCAGAAACTGCCCCAGTCAACAAGTAACTTCCTCAAAGGGGGAGAGATATGTCAGCCAAGAGCAATGCTACTTCAAAATGCAGCCACTTGGGGACATACTGGATAAAATACAGCACTAGAACTGGAGTTCAGAGAAATGAATTCAAATCTGACCTCAGACACATATTATCCATGTGACCATAGCATAGGTGAGTCACTTAACCTGTCTGACTCCGTTTCATCATTTGTAAAATGAAGGTAATAATAACAACACCTATCTTCCAGAGTTGTTGTGAGGTTAAAATTAGAAAATATGGCAAAGCACTTTGTAAACTTTAAAATAACATATAATTGCTAGCTATTACTGTTACAATCTCACTTGTAAGCCAATCCAAAGGATTTAAGACCTCTATACATCAGTTTTTAGGTCCCTGTCCTGCCCAAAACCCATTTAATGGTTAATTTTTGGGCCCTCCTGGCTTAGAGTGAATGTAAATAGTAACTGTCTCTGTTTTGACCAGCAACCCTGAGGGTTTGATTTTTTTTTAATTAAAGGGGCCATATCTTCACTCACTTCTTAAAGAGGCCTATTCACTGAATGGGTGTTGCCTCACTCAAAGTGAAAACTTGAAAAGACCCTAGCTTAAAAAGGCCAAGGTCTCCTACTGCATCCTGGGCCATCTCCAGTCATCCTGATCGATAACTGGCCCCTGGATCCAGATGACTTGGAGGAAAAAGTGAACCTAGTGGCTTTGTACAGTTCTTCCTCACTCAAATCAAATTCAACTACAAGTCATGTCACCATATCCCTGATGTCAAGGTCCTCTTCAAGATGAAGGACAAACCACACACAACATCAGGTTTTATCCTGAGAGCTAGGAATATAAAAACAAAAATTAAATAGTCCCTGCCCTCAGAGAGACATCATGGACATATATAAACACATGCAAAATACATACAAGGTAATTTTGCAAGGGGAGGGGAAATAGCAGCTGATGGGGTCAGGGAAGATCTCATTCTACAACATCTCTCATAATCCATCCTTTTCTTTCCTTTCACATATCTACCACCCAAGTTTAAATCTTCCTCTCTAAGCCGGACAATTATAATGTCCTTCTAATTGGTCTCTCATTTTCCAGTGTCTTCCTTCTTTAATCCATCCTCCACACAGTAGACAAATTAATCTTCTTAAAATGCAGGTAAGATAGCACTACCAAGCTAAAGTAACCTCAATAATTCCAACTGCCTTTAGCGTGACATTTTTAAAAACTCCTTCATAATATACCTCTAGCCTACTACTCCAGACTTTTTTGTTCAGTGGTCTCCATCACACATACTACATTCCAGCTAAACTGCCCTACTTCCTGTACAGGGTATCCCCTTCCACTGTGTATTTGTACAGGCTGTCCCTGGGTCTGTAATGTACTCTCTTCTCACCTTTACCCCTTAGCATTCCTAGCTTCCTTCAAAACACACCAAAGGGGCTGTACACTACACAGAGAGCTTCCTGACCCATGTTATCCCTTCCCCTCTTCCCTTGTTCTTTCTCCCCTTTGAAGTTATTTTGTGTTACTTTTCATACACTTGATATTTTTATTATTCTCTATATATTTCATGGGGTAACTTCCCTCCTCAACCCCCTACCCCCATTAGAATGCCAGTTTCTTGAATACAGAGACTTTGTGTCCTTACGATACAGCAGTATCCTGAACACAGGAAATATTTAATAAACATCTGTGAAACTCATTTGACTTGAAGAATGGAAAAGGTCATGAAGTCATGAAGGCATTATTACCAGATGAAAAGTGCTAGAATATTATTCATCAATCGGTCAGTCTTAAAATGGTGCTGCTCAACAGAATTAATCAAGAAATTACTGTTCTGAATGCTCATATTTCCTTTCTATAGTTTCTTTACAACAGATACATAGAACACAGAATTCATCTGGCCCACAATATTTCTGAGTATGGCCTGAACTAGGTAAAAATGTAATTGGGAACTGTGTAACAAAAATACATAAACATACAATAATACATAGCTAACATGACATCTTAAAACCAAGTCAATAAGGGCGGTTACCTATGGACTCGTGAGTCCTGTTTTTATTTTAGTTTGACACTATTGCTTTGCCAGATTGGTTAAAGTTAAAATAATAATAATAGCCAGCATTTATATAAAACTTTAAAGTATGCAAAGAACTTTACAAATGTTCTCATTTTATTCCTATAAACAAGGTACTACTAGTATCCCTGTTTTACAGATGAAGAAAGTCAGACAGAGGTTAAGTGACTTCCTGGGGCTACACAGCTAAAAAAAAGTCTGAGGCTGGGTCTGAACTCAGGTCTGTTCTGACTGCAAGTCCAATGCTCTATCCATTGTGTTGCCTACTCCCAAGAGTATTTTTTATGAAAGTACCATAGGAAACTGGGAGATTTGTTTTTGTAGTTTTCCACAGCAAACCATTCAAATGACTGGTTGATAATGACAGAAAAACACAATTCTGCTGTGTTCATTGTTTTATGGTTTTGCAAACAAACTGATACCATAGTACAGCTCTAAAGATTCTCCTCTAAGTGTTCAATCATTCATTTCATGAGATTAGAAAATATTCCTTAATAGATGCAACGAACAACAAAGTCTTTTTTTTAACAATGATCTTCTATCAATACCAAATCTGCCACCAAAAAGAAAAATATGGAGATGTGTTCACCAAAGGTGTTTGTCATTATGAGGATTTTTATATATGAAGTCCAAATGATGGGAATCTTTATAAGTGGTGAAGTCATCTAGATGTTCCTGTTCACACATAACATTGTATTAACTGAATGATGCCTTGGAACATAGAAGGCATTGTCAATTAAATTCATAGTCAATCAAATGAAATAATTTCAGAATCCACACAAGAAAAAAGAAATGGATGAAAAATGGATATTGTTTTTTATGCACAGGGGCAAAAAGTAAGCCCACTGAGTAAGTCCCACAGTATGTACATCTTGGAATGGTCAAAGGAATGGAACTTTTCTCAGAATAGTGAAGTGGAAACCACACTGGCCTGGAAGTAAGAGGACCTTACTTCAAATTCCTTCTTTGCTACCTATTATAGTGGCACTTTATGCAAAAGCACTCCTCATCTCTTGGTTTCAACTTCCCTATTGACACAAGAGAAGAGTGAAGTAAATTATTTCTAAGGTTCCTGTTCCCTCTAAATTCTTTGATCCTAAGAAAAGGAGGAAAAAACATGTTGGATCACATATGGGAACTTATCCAGCATTTCCAATGATTTCAAAATATTCTTTGCTGCAAAAGCCCATTATTTGAACACCAATATTCTACAGGCAATGATATATGGCGCTAATCATAGAAAAATAAGATCTAAGAAAAGAAATGTAAATTTCAGGTGACCAAAAGTGCAGTAGAAAACAGTACAGCAAGTATAAGTAGGTTATGGTATCTTACCATTGATGCCTTGTAATTGAAAAGTGGTTCAAATGCAATCTTCAAGAATATGTGTAGGTAGAAAAGATGGGATAACATTCACAGAGTAAGGGAGAGGAATAAACGATGGAGAGCAGAACAGCTACCCTGATACTCATGAAATATTAAAAGGCTTTGGAGGACACCTCTAAAATCTATCAAAGTGAAGATTATTGAAATATCAAAGGATTTTCTATTGAAGATTTACATTTGTATTAAAAATCACAATACCGATATAGTTGTTAAGTGTGAACACTAAAGTTTAAAAGATTTGCTTTTGCTGGAGGAGAAAGTAAGAATAGCTGGAAGAAATAGACGTGTTGGATCCAGAGAAGAGAAACTGCAAGAAAGGCATGAAGGTGACCTCAAGGTATCTGAAGGACTTTCATATGGCAAAAGGACTAGACTTGATCTGCTTAGTCCTAGAGGGCAGAAGCAGGTACAAATGGGAATTGCAAAGAGGTGGGTTTAAGCTTAGTAAAAGAAAAAGCTTAGGAATGATTGGAGCTTTCTGAAAGTAGAATGGGATGCCTCTGTGGTTAGTGGAGTCCTCCTTGTTAGAAATCTTTAGGCAAAGGCTGGATGGCTTACCTGTTGGGTATAGGTATAGAGGAAAGGTACAGGTTGATCTAAATGGGAGTTGAAATCCCTTTGCAATCCTAAAATTCTATGATTCATAGTGTCTTTTTTATTTTTGCTTTTTCTGGGGGGGGGGGGAGGTAGGGCAATTGGAGTCAAGGGACTTGCCCAAGGTCACACAGCTAGTAAGTGTTAAGTTTCTGAGGTCACATTTGAACTCAGGTCCTCCTGACTCCAGGGCTGGTACTCTATTCACTGCACCACCTAGCCACCCCCAATTCTTAGTGTCTTGTTTCATTGAAGAAGACTGTGAACTGAAAGAACTTGGGAAAGACCAGACCACTCCAAGATACTCAGCTTAAATATCCCATGTGTTGGTAGGAAATGCAGTCCATTAAACACCAATGATGAGATTTACATGTGAAGTATTGGAGGGGGGCCTAGAGAAGTAAATTTAGGCTTGACATAAGGAAAAAATTTCCTAACAAGTAGAACTACCTCAAATATGAATGGGCTATATCAGGAGATGGGCAAGAGTTTTCAGGCAGAAGTGGGGTGTCCATTTGATAGATATGTTGCAGCAAGGATAATTTTTATATTTTTGAGACTGGATCTTATGCAGGGGCTACCCATAGCCCAGCAGAGCCACTGATCAGCACAGATCTCTTGACCTGTTCCTTTTCCAACATCAGAGGGCTCACCTTTCTTTAGGCAGCCTTATGGCCCATTCTTTATCTGGGGTTCACCAAATTGATGCTGAACTTAGTGTAGACATTCAAATCACTTAACCCATTTCAGGTCTGATTTTCTAGCTCATGAGATCCACCAGTATCCACCTCCTTGGCCACAAGAACTACATGTATGTCTCACCATGACTGGTTGAAGAGGAAATTCTTGTTGAGATATATAGGATGAACTCAGGTTACTTCCAGCTCTGAAATCATCCAATTCTGTGAAATGATTCCTGCTCCCTGTCACTCCCCATGTATATTGTATAGAGGATGCTTCCCACCCCCCCCCCCTTATTTACCAAAGGATTTGTTCAAACTTGTCTCAATCATTGTAGTTTTTGGATCATGTCATGTTAATAAAAACGCAAGTGTATTAAGCCAGATCATATGACACATATTCAAGTTCATGTTTGATTTCAAATTAAATATCTAGATGATTTATGGTAAAAAGAAAGTTTACCCCCTTCCCTCTCATATGAGACAATTCTAATCTTTAATCAGATTTTCCAACACTTTCAGCATTAGAGCATCTCTTCTTAAAATTTTCAGTGTTATTTTTATAACCACTGGAAAGTGAT
>JAQQSU010008724.1:0-12872 GCA_028627135.1 Pseudochirops cupreus
CTGCCCTACCAAAAAGTGACATAGGAGAGAATAGACTGGGGGAGGGGAGAAACACTGGGATGGCTGTTTTGGGGTGGTGGGCGGGGGAAAGATGGGGAGAAAATATGTAACTCAAAAAAAATTTAATAAAATAAATAAAAAAAAAAAAGAAAATTGAGAAGGGATTGAATCTCAGAAATTAAGACACATTTGACATTCTCTCTGTACCTCCTGAGAAGGGACCAGATGGGGTGAGTGGGAGAGGTCTCACTTTTTGCTTTAGCCATGGCTCCTTGCCCCACTCTTCTCCTCCGGGTGGAAGAATATCTCACAAGTTCCAAGGTTTTCAGAGGATGTTGAGACTCTCTTCTCCCTTTGCTAATGGTGTTACAACAATGGCCCAGAATCAGTTGACAGCACCGTTACATAGAGTATCAATGAATCTGGACCTAAGTGAGATGGTTTTTCTTTTCTCTTCTCCCTTGAGGCTAAGAGGCCAAGGAAGGCTTGACCAAGTCTTTATTTTGTCACAATTGTTTCTGATCACAGTGAGAAGGAGAATGAAGGAAAGAAGGATGGAGGAGGGGATCTCAAGATTTCAGTCTCTGCCAAGGAATAGCCTTTCTGCTATGGAATCTTAACCTTGAACTTCTTACTTTTCAATTTTGCTTCAGAAAATGAACTTTAATCAATTAGGTGAGAGAGAAGTCCTTTGACTTCTATAGGGAAAAAAGACAAAGGGATGAGAGCAATGAGCCAAACTGGTTATGATTTTTTTAGGGGTAACACATTTATTATATTCCTACCCTAACTTAGAATCAAGGATAGACTATTATGGAGCAGTCATTCAAATCAGTTGGCATTAAGCTGGTGGTTACAGATTGGGATGGCCGGTCTTGTTGGCATGTGTTCTAATAAGTGAGCTGGTGCAGTTTGATCTTGGAGCGTCCCCTTGTGGCTTGTGAATGTGTTGCACCCCAAGTATTAGTCACACACCTAGGAGGCCAATGAAAACATTGCTGCTGCGTGCAGCCTACTCAACAGTTCTTTGAACACAATACTCCCATCGCCTTTCTTCAGGCCTTCACACTGGATTTCCCATGTCTCTCTCCACTTCCTAGCTTCCCTTCAATCCTCAGCTCAAGTCCAACCTTCCTCAGGAAACTTCTCTCATCTGCAATTCCCATGTTCTTTTAGTGCCTTCCCCATCTGAGATTACCTTCCAACTACCATGCATATATCTAGTACGGATCTACTTATACACTGTCTCCCCCATTAAACTATATTCTCTTTCCCCCATGCCTTTGCAGAAGTAGGAGCTCCCTGGGTGTGAAACATTTATTTTCAGATTTTTTTTTGATGTATTGATCAATTTTGAGGATTTTTTTCCTCTATTTATTTTTTCTTTTAAGAATATTCTTTATTATATGGGTTAGCTCCTTGGGAGGGGGGAATGGAGAAGGGAAATAAAAGGGGAAATTTAGGATTAAAATTAAGCTAAATTGAGGTAAAAAAAAGTTCTGAGCATGATCAATTTATTAACAAAGTACAAATTTGCCAGTAAATAGGGTGTCAGCCTCTTCAGCTAGCTAAGACTCTGAGAGCTGACAGTTCATTTTTATGGCCCAAAGGAGGGGCATTCAAAAACTAGAAGACATCATCATATAAGCGTGGTCACAAATGTGATAGAGAATGAACCAGGCCATGTGGGCAGTTCAAGGAAGAACTCTGTTTATTGATTCTTTGGACAAGGTTTTTGTGGAGCAATGAGACAAAGGAATGAAACTCGAGTTTTCTTATCACTTATTTAGTAAGGTAGTTTGTCATATCCTGGAAATAGCACAGAATAGATAATCTAATCGGGATTTAACACCTAGGTGACTAAAATCTTAGGATAGGCCTTTGATCACTAATTGGATAATTCCTTTCCTTTGTGGACACATCACAAAGGATACTCTTAGGAGCTGACTTCAAAGTTGAAACCACATCACCCAAAGTATCTTTTTTTGGAGCAGACCACTCAGGAATTGTCTGAGTGCTGAATCAAGTATTTTGGCTGTCCACAATCATAGACGGGGGAAACAATATGATTGGTTACAAAGTCAGAAGCATCATAGATGTGGTGGACAATATGATTGGTTAGAAATTTGGAATACAGGGCTAGCAACAGCTCCTCCTTCCATCTTGTTGCTACGGAAAGCTCAGTGGTGGTGTCCACCTGCGTGGCTAGTTAGTGTCAGGGTGATAACAGACCAGACTTTCTTGAAGGACAGTCAGTATTGTAGAGATAACAGACCAGACTTTCTGGTATTCACCTGCATCCTTCAAGGAGAACAGATTTTCTTGACACAAGAATAGAACAGTGATCAGCAGGAAAACTGAACTTCTAAACTTAACGCAGGGACAATGAATGATTTACAGGAAAGATGAACTTCCAAACTGAACTCAGAAACAATTGAAGTGTGATTTAGAGAGTTACACAAAATATCAGTGGTGGTACAAAATGAAATCAATTACAGAATAGAATCAATTTGATTTTCTCAATTTTCATGGAAAAACAAAAAAATTAAACAAAAATTTTATTTTATTTTTTTTAGAAAAAGAAGTTAAGATTCTTCAGGGCAGGGACATTCTTTTACCTTTCTCTTTGTATCCACTGTGCTTTACATACTGCTTGGCACAAAGTAGATGCTTAATAAATGCTTGTTGACTGACTGACTGATCTGAGTTACATGATTAACATTATTATTAAGGAGGGCCTTGAATGCCAGGCTAAGAGGTATGAATTCCACTTGGTAAGCAGTTGGAACTACTGAAGAATTTTGAGTGGGTTTGAATGCCAGTTCTGCATCTGTGATCTTGGGCAACTCATTTCTGTTTGGACCTCAATTTCATCTATGAGGAAGGGGTGTTGGACTAAATTATCTCTGAGGTTCCTTTCATTTCTAAATCTCTTATCCCTAATAGACTATTTGACACACAAGAACCAACATAAATAGAAGGTACATAAAAAAGATTGAATATAAGAGATCCATAAGGACAGACTATTTACTTTTCATATATGTAAAATTTGTCTGATTCTTATTAATAATTGGGTAGTTCATAAGAAAGATTGGGGAAAACCTGGGCATGCTATGAATTTAAAAAGTAAAACCATTTATGAACATCTAAAAAGAGTAATTATTTTATACACAAATGAGGTGCAAGAGGAAGAATCAATACATAGGGATTAGATGGGGAGGAGGGCTGGTAGTTCTGGTAACCTACTTTTATTGGGAATGGGTGTAAGAGGGAACAATGCATATATATTTAAAAGAGCATAGAAGTCTTCTAAATTCAGAAGAAATAAAATGGTAGGGGCATAGGGAGGGGGAAGAGTACAAGGGAGGGATCTCTGGAGGGGAGGGTGAGAGAATAGGTAAATAGGGGTATAGAAGGGTGTTTAGATTTGTGGGAGTGGGAGGATGGGGGAGGGATTCTTGGAGGGGGTAGGCAAGTCATAGGATGGCAAGGGAATGGATAAAAGTAAAGTAGAGGAGGCAGGAGGGATAGGAAATGAGATATGCATATACATAAAAACAAAGATCAGGACTAGCATAGGTTTGGGAATGTCTATGTCTATATATGATTGTATATATGTATATGTGTATGTATACAACTACAGCTATAGAGAAACTTATCTAGACTTTATTGCGGCCTTCTAGGGAGGTGGTGGAGGGGATAAAATAAAAAAGGTGAAAAGTGCACAGCAGAGAACAAAAGAAGACTCACAAGGAAGCAAAGATGGATAGTTCTCAACTCAACGAGTGTTGTTTATCATATAGGCTTTCTTGAAATGAAAACCTATTGTTACATATTTTGAATCCTCTCTTATGTTCTGCTCTGCACATGACATACTTTTATTTCTTCCTAACTTTGTATTTAAGTTCCAATATTTAAGTTGTGATCTGTTTTTGTTTCTTTTTCTATTCTCTATTTTGTTCTGGCATTTGAGTCTAAAATAAAATTTTGGAAAAAAATATCTTGTCCTATGAGCATAGGAATGATTTATCTGTGTATTAGAAAAATGCCTCTAGTACTATGTGAAAAGTGACTTGATTTGGGGAGAGTTTGGAGACTGGAATTATGAGTTTCTAGCCTGGGCCTAAGGTGATAAAGGCTTATATTAGGCTCTAACCAGTGGGAATAGAGAAGAAGTTTTAAAGATTATCCTCACCCTTGAAATGAGGATAATTATACCAGAATTATACAGATATAGTCCCCTTATTGTCAGTGGGGGCTGCTGGGAAGTATATTTTCCCAGCTGGAATGAGAGTCTGAAAGATTATTACAAATGAGAGTTATGATGGACATGAAACTTAAAACTCTAAGAAGAAGAAGGCAATACTGGGCCAATAGCAAATTAACAGTTTAGTTTCATGAATGATTCTACAACTCTTCTAAGCAGAAGCCCCAGATCTGAAATTGGGGCTCACATATTTCTCTTAGTAGTTTTCAAACTACTAGTTCGAACAGTAACTTTCAAAATGTGGTCCATGGACTCAGAGATCAAAATTATTTCGATAATAATGCTGAGATGTTATTTGTCTATTAAAATACTGCCCTGGGGCAGCTAGGTGGCGCAGTGAAAGAGCACCAGCCCCGGAATCAGGAAGACCTGAGTTCAAATTTGACCTCAGACATTTAACACTTACTAGCCATGTGACCTTGGGACCTTGGACAAGTCACTTAACCCCAATTGCCCTGCATTACCCCCTCCAAAAAAAAAAAGCAAAAAAAATATTGCCCCCTTTCCAACTACATATATATGTGAAACTGAATTTTCTTAAATATTTCCACCAAAACAACACCTCCCAATAGATTCCATGCAGAATCAGATATGGGAGTCCAGCTGTCTCCTACAGAGACAAAAATTTGTAAAAATTCTTAAAGCAATGCCATTCTACTCACTAAAATTTTTTAGTTTTGGAAAATGGGGTTCTTTTTTCATTAAAATGCACTATTTATGTTACCATGTAATAGATTTATTATTGTTCATTTTAAATGAATTAATAAGTAAAAATTTTAAAAAATTATAATTTTATAAGGCAGTAAATATTGATAGATATAACTCATATAAACAAAAGCTCTTTGGGATCCTCAGCAATTTTTAAGAATGTGTAACTTGAGTTCCAAGGCCCATTGATAGGGGATTCTCTCCTCATTGGTACAGATTAATGCCTTGAACCTTCATGGAAGTCAGGGCAAAGTTAGCCAGAGTGGGAGAGAGGAGAACTTCTTTCTCTTCACAATTGTAGTCTCTTCAATCTCTTCAGGGTTCAGGTGTTTCTGGCTTCCAACTTTGAGGAACTTGAGGACCTAGAAGGTCACATGAGACCTTGAGGCTGCAGGTTCAACACTCCCCCTCCCCTGGCACCTAGGCTAAAAGCTGCCCCTTTTTGCTCAAAGGGATGGGAGCAGTAAAGAGGACTCAGACCTCTCATGCTCCACAGCAACATTTATTGTTGTCATTATTCTAAGGAAAGGCTAAGATTGTAGGAATGTGAATTGTAATTTTTAGTCAATAAGCACTTATTAAGCTCCTACTATTTGTCTGGCAATGCTAATATTATTTAATTTCATTTTATTTAATCCTCACAATAACCTTATGATTTATTATTATTTTATCATACCCATTTTACAGTTGAGGAAACTGAAGTGGGTAAATAAAAGTTAATTTGCCCAGGATCACACAGGTGTAAATGTCTGAGGTCAGATTTAAACTCGAGTCTTCTTGACCCCATGCCCAGCACTCTATCCATTGTGCTATGAGCCTACCAAGCATTCATTATGTGTCAGGCACTGTGCTTGGCTGGGGACACAAAGAAAGGCAAGCACAGTTCCTGCTCTGAAAGAACTGTAGACAACATGTGAATAATTTTGTACATACAGGATCTCAATGGAGGAGAGGGAAGACGATCTCAGAGAGGAGGCATTAGCAGTGGGGGATGGGTAGGGAGACCTCCTGTGCAAAGTGAGATCTGACCTGAATCTTGAAGCCAGGGGAACCTAAAAGACAGATGAGGAGGGAGAGCATTCAAGGCATGAGGGACGCACACTGTAGGGTGTTGGATACAAGGAACAGCAAGGAAGTCAGTGTCAGTGGATCAGAGAATACATGGAGGAAGGTAAGGTGTAAGAAAACTGTAAAATTGAGAAGGGGCCACATTGTAAAGAGCTTTAAAGGATAAAGGATTTTATATTTGATGCTGGAAGTAATAGGGAGCCACAAGTTTATAGGGATGGGGCAGGAATCACATGATCAGACTTTTACTTTAAGATCGCTTTGGTGATTGAGAGCAGAATGGATGGGAATGGGGAGAGATTTGAGACAGGGAGACCAATCAGCAGGTGAGACAGTGAGGTGCCCTGCACTTGAATGGTACCAATGTCAGAAGAGAGAAGGCAAAATATGTGAAAGATATGGAGAAGATTGCTTTTCTTTGTATCACCAGCACTTAACATAATGTCTGGCACATAGTAGGTACTTATTAAATACTTGTTAACTTGACAAGATCTGACAAGAGAGTTTAGATGTGTGGAGTTTAAGTGGGGAGTTAAGGATGACACAAAAGTTGTGAATGTGGGTAACTGGGAGAATGATAGTACCCGTGAAAGTAATAGGGAAGTTGGGAAGAGGGGAGAAAGATAATATTTCTCGTTTTTTTGTATGGGAGGCAATTGGGGTTAAGTGACTTGTCCAGGGTCATGCAGCTAATAAGTGTCAAATGTCTGAGGCTGGATTTAAATTTGCGTCTTCCTGACTCCAGGGTTGGTACTCTATCCACTGCACCACCTAACTGCCCCTCTGATATTTGTTTTAAACATGTTTGAGATGCCAAAAGATGATCCACTTTGAGATGTTCAAAAAGCAGTCTTGATGCTTCAGGACTGGAGCTCAGGAGAAAGAATAAAGACTGGATTTGCAGATCTGGGAATAATCTGCTTCAAGATATAATTGAACCAATGGGACCAAACTTCACCAAGCAAGAGAGAACAGAAGGAAAAGAGAAGAGAGCCCAAGATAGAAGCTTGGGAGACACCCACAGTTACAGACTGTGATGTGGAGGACACTCCAGCAAAGGAGCCTAGGGAGGAGTGGTTGGTCAGAGAGGGAGGAGGAGAATCAGGAGGGAGTAGTGCCAGGAAAACCTACTTCTATTTACATTTGCCTATTGTATACGTAATCAGTTCCATTGATCAATCTCTCCGTTTCTTACCTAGTACCAAAATGTTTTGATGATTATAGTGTTGTAGTACAATTTGAGATCTTATGCTACTAGGCTCCCTTCTTGCCTGTGCTTTTTTTCTCTCTCATTGATTCCCTTCATATTCTCAAACTTTTTTGTTCCTCCAGATAAATTTTAAATTTTTTCTAGCTATTTAAAGAATTATTTGGTAGTTTGATTGGTATGGCACTGAATAAGTAAATTAATTTACATAGTGTTGTCATTTTTATTATGTTGGCTCAGCCTACACATAAGCAATTAATATTACTCTAATTAATTTTTTTTTAGTATTTCAATTTATTTATTTATTTTTAGTTTTCAACATTCATTTCCACAAGATTTTGAGTTACATTTTTTTCTCCCTATCTATCCCCTACCCTCCACCCCAAGATAGCAAGCCTACTGCATACCTCTTTCCCAAATCTGTTCTCTCTTATATCCTCCCCCCCTCCCCCAACTTTCTAATAGGGCAAGATGGATTTCTCTACCCCAGTGCCTGTATATTTGATTTCCCAGTTGCATGTAAAAAAACACAATTTTTTAAAGTTTGTTTTTAAAATTTTGATTTTCATATTCTTTCCCTTCATCCACCCTCACTGGGAAGACAAGCAATTCAATATAGATTGTACATGTGTAGTTAAGCAAAACATTTCCATAGTAGTTATATTGTGAGAGACTAACTATATTTCCTTCCATCCTATCCTGCCCCCCACTTATTCTATTTTCTCCTTTGATCCTGTCCCTTTTCAAAAATGTTTGCTTCTAACTACCCTCTCCCAAAATCTGCCCTCCATTCTATCATCCCCCCTACTTTCCTGTGGGGTAAGATGCTCAATTGAGTGCGTATGTTATTCCCTTCTTAAGCCAAATTCAACGAGAATAAGATTGACCAATCCCTTTTGCCTTTCTGCTCTTCCCCTCCATTGTAACAGTTTTCTCTTGCCTCTTTTACGTGAAATAATTTACACTGTTCTATCTCTCCCTTTCTCCTTCTCCCAATATATTCCTTTCTCACCTCTTAATTTTATTTTTTAAGATATCAGCCCTTCATATTCAACTCATCTTGTGCCCTCTATGTATACATGTACAAAAATATGGAATGCTTCATGAATTTGCATGTCATCCTTGCACAGGGGCTATGCTAATCTTCTCTATTTTTCCAATTTTTGTATTTGTGTTGCCAAAGCAAGCACTATTGCTCTAATTATTGAAATGTCTTTATTGTGTGAAAAGTGTTTTGTAGTTCTGTTCATATGGTTCCTGTGTGTGTCTTGTCAGGTTTCTTTCCAAATATTTATTCTATCAGTACCTATTTTAAATGCAATTTCTCTTTGCATCTCTTCCTGCTGGATTTTGAATTAGTTAATATATAGAAATACTGATAATTTGTGAGGGTTTATGTTATATCTGGCAATTTTGCTAAAGTCATTAATCATTTTGATTAGCTTTTTTGGTTGACTCTCTAGAATTCTCTAAGTAAACTATTATATCATCTGCAAAAAGTGATAGTTTTGCTTCCTTTTTGCCTGCTTATTTCTTCAATTTCTTTTTCATGTCCTTGTTAGCATTTCTAGTCATAGCATAGCATTTCTAGTATAATATTGAATAGTAAGGTGATAATGGGTATCCTTACTTTACTGTTCATTGTATTAGAAAAGATTCTAGCTTGTAACCATTATAAGTAATGCTTGTTCTTGGTTTTAGATAGACACTACTTATCATTTTAAGGAAAGTTCCATTTATTCCTTTCTAGTGTTCTTAAAAGGAATAGGTATTACATTTAAAAAAAATTTTTCTGCATCAGTTGAAGTCATCCTATGTTTTTATTATTAATTTGATCAATTATGCTTATGATAGTCGATAATTATGCTAATAATAGTTTAGCCATTATTCAACCAGTCTTGCATTCCTGGTATAAATCTAACCTGGTCATTGTATCTGGTATTTGTGACATATTGCTGTAGTCTCTTTGCTAATATTTTTATTTAAAATTTTACATCAATTTTCATTACAGAAATTGGTCTATAGGTTTCTTTCTTTGTTTCAAATATCCCTGATTTAGACATCAATTCCATATTTATGACATGTAAAGAATTTGATAAGATTTCCTCTTCACTTATTTTTCCCAACAGTTTATGTAGCATTGAAATTAATTGTTCTTTACATATCTGGTAGAATTCTCTTATAAATCCTTCTGGTCTTGGGTTTTATTTTTCCTTAGGGAGTTCATTTATGCTTGTTCAATTTCTTTTTCTAAGAGAGGGTTATTTAAGGATTTTATTTCCTGTTTTGTTAATCTGGACAGTTTATATTTTTATAAATATTCATCCATTTCATTTAGATTATCAATTTTTTTGCCATATAGTTGAAATAGTTCTTAATAGTTGCTTTTATTTCTTCTTCATTAGTTGTGAATTCATCTTTTTCATTTTTGATAGTGGTAATTTGATTTCTTTCTTTTTAAAAATGTTTAATTAACTCACGGCTTATCTATTTTTTAAAACTACCTTTAGGTTGTATTTATTAATTCAATAATTATTTTAAAAATTTTCAATTTTGTTAATTTTCCTTTGACTTTCAGGATTTCTATTTTGGCATTTAATTTAGGATTTTTTGTTGACTTTCTAGGCTTGTTTTTTAGTTGCAGGTTTTATTAATTGATTTGTACTTTCTCTCTTTTATTGATGAAAGAATTTAGAGTTATACATTTTCCCCTAAGTAATGTTGTAACTGCATTCCCTAAATTTTGGTATGTTGTCTCATTGTCGTCATTATTTTTAAATGAAATTATTGTTTCTGCAATTTGTTCTTCGACTCGTTCATTCTTTAGGATTGAATTATATAATTTCCAATTAATTTTTAATCTTTGTTCTAAAGGCCATTTATTGTATTTTTATTGCACTGTGGTTCAAAGAAGATGCATTTGATATTTCTGCTTTTCTACGTTTGTTTGTGAGATTCTTATGCCTAAGCACGTGGCCAGTTTTTGTGAATATGCTATGAACAGCTGAGAAATATACTCTTTTCTATTCTCCTTCAATATTCTTCAGAAGTCTGTCATAATTAATTTTTCTAAAATTCTGTTTATATCCTTAACTTCTTTCCTATGTATTTTTTTTTTTACTTAATCTGGGATTCAGAGGAGTAAATTGAGGTCTTCCACTATTACAGTTATACTATTTATTTCTTCCAATAATTCATTTAACTTTTCCTTGAAGAATTTAGATGCTGAGCCATTTGCTATTTATACTTTTAGTATTGACAGTAATTCATTGCCTATAGTACCTCTTAACAAAATGTAGTTTCTTTCTTTCTGTGACTAGGTGGTACAGTGGATTAACTGTTTGGCTTGGAATCAGGTAGATGCATCTTCCTGAGTTCAAATCTGGCCTTAGTTACTTACTAGCTTTGTGACTTTTGGCAAGTCACTTAAACCTTTTTTTGCCTCAGTTTCCTAAGCTTTAAAAATGAGAATAATAATAGCACTTAACTCCCTGGGTTGTTGTAATGATTAAATGAGATATTTGTAAAGCACTTGGCACATAGTAGGTGCTTATTAAATGCTTGTTTCTTTTTCCATCCTTCCTTCCTTCCTTCCTTCCTTCCTTCTTTCCTTCCTTCCTGCCTCCCTCCCTCCCTCCCTTCCTTCCTTCCTTTCTTTTTTCCTTCTTTCTTTTTTCCTTTTTCACAGTCAATGGCTATTCCCAACAACAGAACTATTGGACCTAGGGATATCTCTCTACCCCTTCCCTCATCTTTGGATTGGGCTACAAGAGACAGTGCTGATTGCGAGTTCAATTGGGCCAGAGGGACGCAATCACCAGATCACTGACCCAGGTACAATACTGTCTCATATCTCCCTACCTTTCATTCCACTTGAATGTCTTCACATCCAGCTCCCTAGCTTCTAGGAGTGTCAAGCTGTGGAAGCTAACTTCACTGTTTCAACACTCACAATGGTCTTGGTCATCAAAGAACCCTGGAAGGTGAAAACCTAAGTCAAATTATTTTCTCCTTAACCCATAGTAAACAAACCCTACTTATTGCTCCTTCTTGTGATTCTCATGATTCAAAACCACGGATTACTAGCTTGCTCTTTTGATCATTCCCCATTCTCTCACTAATCTTCAATCTCTATTAACTGCTTCCCAGTGTAACCCCTGCCCCAAAGCCCATTAGCTCAGGGACTCTCTTCTTATTGGTGAAGATGAATATGGAGATAGCAGTGGTTCTCAACCTGTGGGTTATGTTCAATTTAAATACATCCTGCATATCAGATATTTACATTATGATTCATAACAGTTGCAAAATTACTGTTATGAAGTAGCAAGAAAAATAATTTTATGGTTGGGGGTCACCACAACATGAGGAACTGTATTAAAGGGTCACAGCATTAGGAAGGCTGAGAACCACTGAGATAAGGAAACCTCTAACTTTCCACACTCCTCTTCAAGCTTAGAGTCTCAGAGTCTCTGTGGGTGCTTCAGGCTTCCATCTTTTTCTTAGAAACACATCTATGTCTTCCTAATCCTTAAAGGACCCACATCTGATCTGAACATCCCTAATATTGTTCTACATCTCTCCTATTTTTCACAGCTAACTGCTTTGAGAAAGCTGTCTACAATCAATGTTTCTACTCCACCACCTTTCATTCTCTTCTAAGCCTGCAATCTAACTTCATCATTCTCTCCAGAGTTATTGGTGAACCCTGAAATGTTCAATCAGCCCTCATCCTTCTTGACCTCACTTTGACGCTGTCAATTATCCACTTACCTAGACACTTTCTCCTCTCTGGGTTTTTGTGATGCTATCTCCTTTTTGATTATCCTCCTACCTGTCCAATATCTCCTTCTCACTCTTTTTTGCTCAGTCTTCTCCTAGGTCACACCCTGTAACTAAGGCTCTGTCTTGTGACCTCTTGTCCCTCTATACCTACTTGACTGATAATCTCATCAGCTCCTACGGGTTAAATTATGTCTATGTAGATGATTCTCAGATTTGTTTATCCACTCTTATCCTCTAAAGCTTTTGACTGTGCGGATCACAACAAAATATGGCAAGCGTCCAAGGAAATGGGAGTACCGGATCATCTTACTTGTGTCCTAAGGAACCTGTATGCAGACCAAGAAGCAACAGTTAGAGCCAAACATGGAACAATTGATTGGCTTAAGGTTGGAAAAGGAGTACAACAAAGCTGTATGTTGTCACCTTATTTACTTAACTTAGGTGCACAGTACATCATGTGAAATGCCAGGTTGGATGAATCAAAAGCTGGAATTAAGGCTGCCTGGAGAAATATCAACAGTCTCAGATATGCAGACAATTGGTTGTTGTCCTTTATGCTTGAAGATGACCAAAGTGACATTACTGTATTAGGGGTCAAGGTATAGTGTATTCAACTGTGTCAGATCAAGCTAACATGACCTCAGATAGCTCCGCCACAGGTTGGACACAAATAGTCCATATGAACATTTGGAGTGAGGATGTCTTTAAATCTGCGTATCAGGAAACATGCTGATGATACACTTTGATGGCAGAAGGTGAAGAATTAAGAAGCTTCTTGGTGAAGATGAACTACGAGAGTAGAAAAACCAGCTTGAAACTTACTATTTTTTTTCTTTTTTT
>JAQQSU010008725.1:0-12871 GCA_028627135.1 Pseudochirops cupreus
TGCAAAACCTTTGCCTTTTCGCTTTTCCACTCTGGAGGCCTTTTGGCTGGACTGCTTATCTCCCCCTTTCGCAATTCCCACTCGCAGCTGCTGCTAATCCGCTCACCTGAGAGGCTCCTCTGAGTCCAGCCGCCCCCGGGGCACAGCCGCAGCTTCAGGCCAGGCTGGTTTCGGTTCGAAGTGCTGATATGGTTCCTCATAGCTGAGCTGACTTTAGTGGGAAGTATCTTTGTGTGCGTTTTGGAGTTCTAGGATTGGTTTAGAGTCCTGTTTTATGGGTATTTGGGGGTGGCTATGTGAGAGCTGCGATATGTTGCTGCTGCTACGCCGCCATCTTGGCTCCACCCCCCCACATTCAGGCATTCTTGATGAAAAGAACAGAGCTGAATAGAAAATTGACTTTCAAATACAAGACTCGAGAGAAGCATGAAAATGTAAACAGTAAAGAGAAATCATAAGGGAATTATTAAAGTTGAGCTGTTTATATTCCTACATGGAAAGATGATATTTGTAAATCCTAAGACTTTTCTCAGTATTAGGGTAGTTGGAGGAAAGAGAGAGAGAAAGAGAGAGAGAGAGAGAGAGAGAGAGAGAGAGAGAGAGAGAGAGAGAGAGAGAGAGAGAGAGATAATGGCAAGCAAAGGAGTACTTAGTACCTTGTTTCAGTTCTTCAAGTGACTTTGAGCCCTGCCTGTGATTTGAAGGTAGGAGAAACTTGCTGACTCAACAGGAAGGGTGGAACATGAAGAAGAATCATCATATATAAAAGCAGTAGCACAAACTGGAACAGAGCAGAACTGAGAAGAAGAACACTTGTGGTGTCCAGCACTCTGTTTGTCTGTTCTGTCTGTGTTGATTTGTGTTTGTGTTACTTTTGTCAGATTCTGTCTGTCGATTTGTATATTTTGTCAGACAGAAGCCTTCTGTCTGATGTTTGTGTTACTATGTCAGATAGAAGGACTCTATCTGTTGAATGCTGTTACTTCGTCAGACAGATGCATCCTGTCTGTTGACTTGTGTTGATTTCACAGGCAGAAAGTAAATTGTGATGATAGTGCCAGCAATGTGTGTGAATATTGTAATTCTGGTAAACTTGATGTGTAGATATTGTTGTAGTTCTGTTAAATTTTCTCTTCCCACAAACAGAGACTTCAAGGGGCTTGAGGCAGACTGGTCACTATGAGTCTTGAACTGGAACAGGAGCTGGAACAGGAGCTGGGAGCTGCTTACCTGTGAGTCCAGGTGATGGTTGGGTGAATTTGGACAAGAGCTGGGAGCATGGAAGAGGAACCATGAAATTTGGGAGCCAGCCCTGAGTCAAGATGAAAGGACCTTTCCTTGGGTAGTTAGTGCTGGCTGACAAGATCATGATTTACTGTGACCTAAGGGAGGGAAAACTTTTGTACTTTGTACTTTGTACCCCTTAAGGATGATTGAGTTAAGGATGATTGGAAGCTAGTCTCCAGTAGAGAAGAAAGAAGACTTTCTAACTGACAGATTAAGACAGTGTGACCTAGGGGTGGGAGACCTTTCTACTTTCTGTCCCTTAACGATGATTGAGTTAAGTACTTACTGAATGATATCTTTTGTTTAAGAATATGTGGCCACTGCTAAGTGAGAAGAGCAGAACCAGGAAAAATTTGTACACAATCACAGATACATCATATGTGTGACTACCAACTTTGATAAACTGGACTCTTCTCAGCAATGCACAGTTATAAGATAACCCTTCAAGTCTCAAGATGGAAGGGGATACCTACATTCAGAGAAAGATCTAGAAAGAACAGAGTTTAAATGGAGACTGAAGCAATCTACATGCTATTGTTCTTTTCCTCCTTTGGTTTTCTTTCCTTTTTCCCATTGTTCACTCCATTGGTTACAGCCCTTATATACAACCAGACGAATGTCCAGTGTGAAAGTATTTGCAGATCCTATACTTGATTGCATGCTACCATGGTGGGGGGTATAGAGGGAGGGGAGAAAATTTGAAACTCAAGGGATTGTAGAACTGAATCTTGTAAACTAAAAGTAAATAAACAAATCAATTTAAAAAAAATTTTTTAAAGAATATGTGGCCACTTCAGTGTTAAGTTGTTATGTTATATCATTGTGAATGCTGTACTTTGGTTTCTATGAATGTTTTGCTATAGTTTACCGCTGAGTAAATAAAGAGTTCACTATGCTATGCAATCAGAACCTTAGAACTATTCACAGCAGCAGTCCTCTGGAGAGCCATTCATCCTTGGCTTTACAATAGATAGATAGATGGCACTAGGTCAGTTAAATATAAAGGGGTGACATCTAAAAAACAAAATTAATGGGTGAGAGAGGAATATATTGGGAGAAGGAGAAAGGGAGAGATAGAATGGGGTAAATTATCTCACATAAAAGAGGCAAGAAAAAGGTTTCATAATGGAGGAGAAGATCAGGAAGGTGAAAGTCAACCGTACTCTCACTGGTTTTGGCTTAAGGAGGGAATAACATACACATTCAATTGAGTATCTCACCCTAAAGGAAAGTAAGGGGAAAGGGGATGAGAGGGGGAGGATGATAAAAGGGAGGGCAGACTGTGGGAGGGGGTAGTCAGAAGCAAATGCTTTGTAAAAGGGACAGGGTCAAAGGAGAAAATAGAATAAGTCGGGGGGGGCAGGATAAGATGGAGGGAAATATAGTTAGTCTTTCACAATATGACCATTATGGAAGTGTTTTGCATAACTACACATATATAACCTATATTGAATTGCTTGCCTTCTCAATGAGGAAGGGAAGAAAGGAGAGAATTTGGAACTCAGAGTTTTAAAAACAAATGTTTAAAAAATTGGTTTTTACATGCAACTGAGTAATAAGATATACAGGCAGTGAGGTATAGAAATCTGTCTTGCCCTACAAGAAAGGGGGGAAGGGAATAAGGGTGGGGAGTGAGAGAAGGGAGGGCAGATTGGAGGAAGGGATAATCAGAATGCATGCCATCTCAGAGTGAGATGGGGAGAAAATTTGGAATTCAAAATCTTGTGGAAATGAATTTTGAAAGACTAAAAATTAATTAATTGATTAATTAAGAAAAAGTAATAGAGGGGATGCTCATCAATAGAGGAATGGCTGTACAAGTTGTGGTATGTGATTATGATGAAATACTATCATACTATAAGAAATGATGAGAAGGATACTCCCAGAAAAATCTGAAAGACTTGCATAGGCTAATGCAAAATAAACTGTACTGTGTACAAAGTAACAGCAATATTGTAAGATGATCAGCCATAAGCAACTAAGCTATTCTCAGTGATACAATGATCCAAGACAACTCTAAAGGACTTATGATGAAAAATGCTATCCATCTCCAGGGAAAGAACTGATGGTGTCTGAATACAGATTGAAGCATACTTTAAAAAAAAAAAAACTTTATTTTTTTTGTCTGTGTGTTTTTTCCCCCACAGCATGACTGTTAGGGATATTATACACATGTATAATCTATATCAAATTACTTGCCTTCTCAATGAGTGGGGGGAGGGGAGGAGAATTTGGAACTCAAAATTTTTAAAAATTATCTTTACATGTAACTGGGGAAAAATAAAATACTATGTAAAAGCTAAAAACAAAAAGTACTAGCATACCTGAGAATACATATACTCCTTTATATTTCCATGAATTAGTCCCAAAAGGTCTATCATATCTATATTTTCTAAAATTCTATGCAGGTTCTCAACTTCTTTCTAGTCTATTTTCTAGTTAGTTTTGTCTAGCTCTTAGAGAGGTTTATTGAGTTTCCCAAATTTTATAGTTTTACCACCTATTTCTCTGTAATTTGCTTAGTTTTTCCCTTAAGTATTCATGCCATATGTTAAGCATTGAAATTAATTCATTGTCTATGGTACCTTTCAGCAAAATGTAATTTCTCTATTTATTTTAATTAAATCCTTTTTTTTTTTTTTGCTATTGCTTTATTTGAAATTATGATAGCTACCCCTGTTGGGTTTTTTTTTAAATTCGGCTTGAGCCAAATAGATTTTGCCCTGATTCCTTATTTTAATTCTGTTTGAATCCTTATGTTTCAAAATGAGAGGTTTTTTTGGTAAACAACACATTTTTGTAAACAATACAGTTTTTGTTTTGCAAACAACTGCTTTCTAATCCAGTCTGTCATATTCTCCCATTCTATGGGTGGGTGCATACCATTCACATTTACAGCAATAATCATTGTGTATTTCCCTCTATCTAAATTTCTTGTACTTTTTCTTCTTTTTGTTTCTTGTTCCCTTCATCTTTATCACAAGTGCTAACCCTTTCTTCTTTTCTGTTTAAATTCTTCTTCCTAATCCTTTTCTCCAGGCTCAGGATTTGTTTTGCTTATTATTAATATTTTTCTGAATCTTTCCTGCCACTCATTCCCCCTCACCTAGAAAATGTTTTCGCCTCTCACTGTTCCCTCCTGTTTCCCTGTTGAATAGAACATATATCTTCACCAAATTCTTTATATTTATTTTCAGCTCTTCTTTGATCATTTCAGATAAAAGTGAGATTCAAATGACACCTGTTCCCCCCATTGCTTCCTTATTTGTATATACGACTACCTGCATGTTCTGATTATTTAAGATAAAAAATTCTCTCAAGTTTTCTCCTTTTTTTCCTTGACCAGTGCGTCCTTTTCCTCCCCCTTTCCTTTTTTCTTTCAACATCATCAAAACTTGAAAACAAGATCAAACACTGCTAGTTCCTTTGTCTTGACTCTGATTACATTATATTTTGGAAAGGAAACTTGTATCATCCCCACCCTCATCAGAATATAATGGTTCATCCTTTCAGAGATACTTCCAATTATTTATCTGACATACTGTTTTATGTTTTTTTTGACTCCTATGTTCACATGTTAAAGTTTCTATTTCGTTTTAGTTGTTTTTTTTAAAAATCAGGAATGTTTCAAAGTCCTTTTTTTTAATTGAAGGTATATTTTCTTTCTTTGTAGGAAAAAAGACTCACTTTTATGGGTAATTTATTTTTGGTTGTAAACCTATATCTTTTGCCTTTTGGCATATTACATTCTCTTTATGCTTTTATGGTGGTAGTTACCAAAACTTGTATGATCCTGTGATTTCTCAGTACTTAAATTCTTTTCTTCCTGGCTGTTTGTACTGTTTTTTCCTTGATGTGGATGCACTAGATTTCAGCTATGACTTTTCTGATAGTTTTCATTTTGGGATTTCTTTTAGGAGATGATCAGTTAATTCTTTCTGTTTTCACACTTCCCTCATGTTCTAAGATATCTGAAAAAGTTTTATTTTATGATCTCTTGAAATATGATATCCAGGCTTTTTTTTTAATGTCTTTTAGGTTGTCCAGTGATTCTTAAATTATTTTTCATTGATCTGTTATTCAAGTCAATTTTTAAAAAAAATATAAGATACCTTTCATCTTTTTTTCCCAAAAATCTTTTGAGTTTGTTTTCAATATTTCTTATTGCTTTGTAGAATTGTTAACTCGTTGGTTGGTTCATTCTAATTTTCAGATAATCTGTTATTTTGGTAAAATTTTGTCCCTTTTGTACCAAGCTATTTTCTTTCCAAATTTTTTTTCTAGTTTTCATTTCTTTTCCAATTCTTCCTCTATTATTCTCATTTACAATATTATTTTAACTCTTTTAAAACTCATCACTTTTTTCTAGAAATTCTAACTTATGGGCAAGCTATTTTTCCTTGAATTTTACTTGTAAGTATTTTTTAGTTATTTTCCTCACCTGGGTTTCTTTCTTGGAATGTATCTAACATCATAATAGCTGTTTACCTTTTTAGTTTACTCATTCTTAGTGATCTGAGTAACCATGCTGTGGCTATACTCCTCTTCTAGGGGTTTAGTCAATAGTCAATAAACATTTATTAAACTCCAGCTATGTGCCAGGCACCGTGCTATAAGGGACACAAACGTGAAAGAGAAAGATAGTCCCTGCCCTCAAAAAGCTTACAGTCTATTGGAGGAAGACAACACGTAAAAGAAAGGTGAAAAGCCAGAAAGAGGAGGAGGCAAGGGGAAAGATATGTTGCTAGGGTTGTGGGGGAGAATTCAATGAAGTACAAAATGAATAACAATTTAGTGGCAAATGAGTCTCCAATCCCTCTTCTTCTAGAGATTAGAATGTAAGTGGCTATGCTAAAGCCCTTTCCTTAGTTTGAGAGCAAAGTCCAAGATCCTCCAAGTCCAAAATCTACCCTCCTCCAGGGACCAGGATTAGAGTGACAAAATCACGGTTCCTGTGCCCAGGGACAAAGCTGTATGGTAGTGGGGAGACCTGGGCTTTCTTGTTCTTCCTATTCTCCCATCTTGGTTGGTCTTCACTTCAACTTTTCCATGTTTCTTCATAGTTCTCATTTTTGAAAAAAGTGTATTGTATTCCATTCCATCAATATACCATAACCGTTCCCCAATCACTGAGCATTCATATCATTTCTATTTGTTTCCAGTAATATGTTGGCTACATTTTTTTTTTTTTTGCTTTTTGGAGGGGGGGAAGGTAGGGCAATTGGGATTAAGGGACTTGCTCAAGGTCACAGGCTAATTTTTTGTGTTAAGTGTCTGAGGCCAGATTTGAACTCAGCTCCTGCTGACTCCAGGGCTGGTGCTCTCTTCACTGCACCACCTAGGCACCCCATCTTGGCTACATTTTTAAATGTGTGTTTGTATGACTTTTAAATTATTTCCTTGGGACATATTCCCAGGTTTGGAAAAACTAGGCCAAAAGGAACAGCCAGTTATATCAAGTATTCACCAGTTTTTAAATACCAAAAGAATTCACAACACACTTTGAAAGAGATTAAGTTTTATCAGTAACATCTTATATCGAAGTAAAATACTGAGAAGAGGAGAGCATAACAGCAACAGTAGACATGAATTCAAATCCCACGTCTGCCACTTATGAGTTGTGATTATTACTTAATTTTTCTAGGTCTTAGTTTCCTGATCTATAAAATGGGAAGAGTAGTGGTATGTACTTGATGATCTTAAAGGTCCTTTTCTACGGCTGTATTCAGTGATTCTTAATTCTGATTCCTTTCAGTGCTACTTCACTGGAATGGACAAAAATCCGTGCGCTTATTACTGCACCATTAACCAATGCAGTATTGTTTGCATTTTCACTGAACAGTCCATGTATACTTTGTTCAAATAACAAAACTATGAACACTCTAGAAGTAGTTTTCTATCTTAACAGGTTTTAGATATGAATACGGCATTTTTTCACATCTTCAAGTTTACTAAAACAGGAACATCCCAATGTCTGCTGATCCCGTCACTTATTCCGTTTTCCATTAATATGGTGCAAAGTCACGAACAACCTCCCGAGATCATTCACTATTGGTGAAGTCAGTTTCCCAACTTTTGCTGAAGAATTAATTCTAAAGCAAAAAGTAAAATTTGTGTCTATAAAACATTTGGCCAATTTGGGAGAAAAAAAATTCCATGTGGCCCCTCTGCAGAAATCCAGATAATTTTTGCCATAGCTAGTTTGGAATGAGACTGAGACATGTTCTTGTAAACTTCCAAGATACCACAACTCCCTAGGGAATCCAAATGTAAGCTATTTTTATTTTATTCCAACTTCTTTAGTTTAAATGTCAACACAGCCTGAATTTCACTGTTTGTAGCCACCAGTATTACATAATCTTCACTTGATTCTCTTAAAACTTTCTGTAAAGACATTATAAATATTACTCTCTAAACTGAATAAGATTTTAAAGTACTGAGGAAAGCTAGAGACAACATGATAAAGTTGGAGAATTGGATGGCAGTAGGTACCAGTGAAAACAAAGTGATAAGGAAATTTGATTTAACTACAGAGCTGCTCTATAGTCTTAAATGATAAGTTTAACCAGACAGGATTTCTAAAATTATGATTGTGCTAATTAATTGTTGAAATTCCTACTGACAAGTCACACAGATACTATGGCAACCATTTCAGATGTGTTTTTTCTTTGAAACCTATTGCCTAGACATCAACAAGTTCATTAGAATAGGTTAACATAATTGCCCAGAAAGTATCAAAATATTTTTTTCCATGAAGTATACTTGAATTTATCTGTTCCATAATTTGTTTCTTTTTCTTTTCTGATTCGAGTTACTTTGAACCACAGGAAAGCTCATTGTGCCAATTAGTTCTGAATTTTCTTATAGCAATCATTTTTACATATTGTTTTCTGATGTGCAAGTCAATTCATCAAAATCATTTTAACCCCCAAATAGCTATTTTTATTATATCCTAGTAATCTTTGTAGGGGGGCTGCAGAGTAGCAAATATGACATAAATGGCTTCCTTAGTTTTATTTTCATCTTTCAGTAGAGAGTTTGATGCTTTTGTGCTGACGTGGGTGAAGAGACCGTAGCATTGTTGTTGTTTGTCCTTCATTCTTGAAAAGAACCAATGATATCAGGAAGATGATACCTTGATTTGCAAGCAAATTGGATTTATGTCAGACCAGCTTTACTCTCTCCTCCAGAGCCACCCAGGTCCAGTGGCAAGATATAAATCAGGACAACTAGTGGTGTCCCTGGTTGCAGTGGAAGACCTTGATCTTTTTATGCTAAGGTCTTTCTCGGGTCTCAGTTTAGCAGAGGCAATGCCCATTCACCTAGGTAAGAAACGAGACCAAAAAAATGAACTCTTACCCAGTCACAAAAAAAAAAATCAATCTAGGAGGGGAAGACCCTCAGAGTTTCTAACCCAAACAGAAGCAACTACTATTTATACAAATTATAATTTGTAATAAGAAAGCAAGCAATAAAATTTCTGTCACATAACCTAGGAAAAAGCACTAGAAAAATACTTAAGTACAAATTTGCACTGATACCCAGAAAACAGACCAAGAAATGTATCTTGAATTTTTATGACTCCACTATACCAAACAGCTTGAGCAAAAATGTGCTCTTCTAGATAGGTACTTTCCTGATATCCTTCAGCTCCTAGTGCCTCCTAACCAAAATCTCTTGTATTTATTTTGTTTATATTTGCACCTATCTATCTATCTATCTATCCATCTATCTATCTGTCTATCTATCCATCTATCTATCTATCTGTCTATCTATCCATCTATCTATCTATCTATCCATCTATCTATCTGTCTATCTATCCATCTATCTATCCATCTATCTATCTATCTATCTATCTATCTATCTATCTATCTATCTATCTGTCTGTCTATCTATCCATCTATCTATCCATCTATCTGTCTGTCTATCTATCCATCTATCTATCTATCTATCTATCTACCTATTTATCTATCTACTATCCTAGTAATCTTTGTAGGGGGCAGCAGAGTAGCAAAGATGATAGAAATGGCTTCCATAGCTTTATTTTTATCTTTCGGTAGAAAGAGTTTGATGCTTTTGTGCTGACGTGGTATGAAATACATGACAAGATGTGACATCTATATTCAGAAAGGTGGTAGAAGATCTAGGTTCAAATAGAAGCTTTACCACTCATCATTTGTGAGTGTAACTTCACCAAACACCTGGTCTATCAGCATGAAACAGAATGCAATATAGATGTCAGTAATTTTGTTGCTGGCAGATATGCCTGGAACAGGGACATAGGACAATGACTCTGTCTATATTACCAATGCTTTTGTTCCTGTCCTTAGATTTATTTGCTTGTTAATCAAAAAGCAATGGGAGAGAAGGAACTTCATCCTCTTAACCTTCAAAAACTCTTATGGAGGTTTGTTCAGAGAATCCCAGAAATTGGTTTTGGGGACAAAAAATGAAAATCAGGAATTTAATAGTAAAGAAAAAGACCTCAAATTATATTACAAAGTAGCATTTATCAGAATTATCTGGTATTGGTTAAAAAATAAAGGTAGACCAGTGGAACAGATTGAACAAGAGAGAATCAGAAACAATGAACCTTAATAACCCAGTATTTGATAAACCCAAACACATAAAATATTTAGGAAAGGATGTCCTATTTGATTAAAAATTGTGCTAAAAATTTTTTTGGATAAAAATTGGGAAAACTGGCAGAAAATATACTTAGACCAACATCTTATACTCCATTATACAATAAATTGTAAATGAGTACAATATCTTAATATTAAAGATCATGCTATAAAAAAATTGGAAGAGAAACATATCATATACCTCTCACAGTTATAGGGAGGAGACATATTCTTAACCAAACAAAGAATTGAGGCAAGGACAAAAGATAAAATAGATAACTTTGATTACATGAAACTGAAAAGCTTTTGCACAAACAAAATTAATGTACCTAGAATAAGAAAGGAAGCAATCAAATGGGTGAAAATGTTTCATATTTTTCAGATAAGAGATTGGTATTCTAGATATATATAAAAATGAATTTAGCTTGTATATGCATATACCAAGCATTAACCAAAGGCATTCCCCAATAGGTAAGTGATCAAATGATATGAGCAAACAGTTATCAAAAGAGGGATGCTCCTAATCATTGATTATAAGAGAAATGCAAAACAACCCTGAGAGTTCATCTCACAGACTGAATATTGACAAAACTGACAAAAGATGGAGTGGTTGTGGGAAAAACAGCATTGTTGGTGGAATTGTGAATCATTGTAACTATTTGGGGAAGCAATTTGGAATTATACAAATAAAGTGACCAAAATGTTTATACCCTTTGACCCAGAGATTCTATTACTAGATCTGTACCCCCAAGGTTATTGATAAGAAAGTCACTATATACACCAAAATATGTATAACAACAATTTCTGTGATGAAACAAAGTAGATAAATATCAATTAGAGATTGATAACTAACCAAATTGAGTTGTGTGAATGTAATGGAATACTGTTGTGAAACAAGAAATGTAACGAGAAACATGTAAAGATCCACATTAATTGATATAGCGAAATTAGCATTGCCAAAAAACCAACATATACAATGACTATAATGATGTAAATAGAAAGAACAACCACAAAAAAAAGAACAACCACAAAATTAGAAAGAACAAGTATAGCTGGAAAGAAGAAATGTGAGAAGATATCCCCTTTTGCCCATTTGGAGAGATGATAAGCCCTCAAACATATATTCCACATATTTTCTGATTTTTTTATGATATATTCATCAGTTATGTTGATTTTCACCTTTTCTTTTTGTCTTTAAAAATACTATCTGTTAGATGAGAAGGTTCTCTGGGAGGAAGAAGAGGAGAGATATTGTGGAAGTTATGGTGATACAGAGAAACCGAAGACATTAATAAGAACTTATTTTAATTTAATTAGTGTAAGTGAATATAGCAAAACTATGAAGAAAGATCATGGCTCAAAAGAATAGATATAAGACAACACCCCCAGAACACTCCTTTGCAAAAGTCCACAAGTATTGTACATTGCTTATATTTTCAAGCTTTTTCACTTTAGTGATCAATTATGCTGTTTTCCCCCTCTTATTTTTCTCTCATTTCTTTCTTTTTTGGTCTTTAAAATACTATTGGTTATATAGGATGGATCTCTGGGAGGGAAATGAAGAGGGGGAAGGATACTGAGAGGCATGTTGAATAGATATCAATAAAATACATCTTTTTTTAAAAGAAAGTTTTCTAAACTTTAAAAGAGAAAATTGCCTTAGCCAAGGGCAACTATACTAAGTAGTTGCTATGGGGGTGGGAGTGGGGAATCAAAGAATAAACAGCCTTAGCCTGACACATTCTGCTGGCATTTGTTGGCTGCCTGGCTGGCAGTGGTCACTTCATGGCCATAGTCTATGCACTAAGAGAATTTTAGCTTTCCTTTCCCAGGGAGTCTTAACAACTGCTGTGTTCTAGTAGATGATAGCAGAGAGCATCAATCAAATGGTGCTGAAGATCAGTAGATGGTAGCAAAGAGCAGCTCAGTTACTATAAGATCATCAAAGATGTAGACACCAAGCTCAACATGTACAAATGCAATATCAAGAGAAAAGGGAAATATGAAGCTCACCCTCCAGTAGCACGAGGAAATAACCAGAAGATGTTAGCTCTGAAGTGTCTGAGTTATAAGTTTCCTTAGCTACATATTTGCCCTTCCAATACTTTTGTGATGACAAAAGTTTTTCTTTATCCATGTGTCCTCTGGACATTGCTATGGCTACACATGTGCCTGGCTTCTGTTCCTTTTCATAAATGTTCCCTAGCCACACATCTTCCCTACATGTGTGCTTTCTGTGAGTGATCCCTGGTCATCTATTTCACAGAGTTGCTGTGAGGATTAAACAAAATCATTTATGTAAAGAAGTTTCCAGACTTTTAAGTGCTATGTAAATGAGTTATTATTTCTGCCTTTCCAACTTTTATGAGTTCTTTGTGATAAATTTTTGTTTAAAGCCCATGGAAACTTTAAATTCATAGTATCATCAGTTTAAAGTTGTAAGAGACCTCAGAGGCCAACTGGTTTGTCTCATTCGTTTTATAGATAAGGATAACTGAGAGTCAGAGAACTTAAGTCATTTGCCCAAAGTCACACAGAATAGTGAGTAATGGAGCAGGGAATTGAACCTATGTCCTCTGATGCCAAATTCATTGGTCTTTTCACTACACCAGATTAATGTGTTTTCTATGATTCCCATTCAGAAGACTATATATAGGTCTAGTAAATCCGACTTTTTCTAACGTTTTTCAAGCATATTCTTTTCTTTTGCTATAGAGATTACCAGTCTCTGACAAAGGAAGATTAAAGTCTTGTAAAATTAGTGTTATACTGCCCATGCCTCTTCATTTCAGTTAGATTTCCCTTTAAGAATTGCTTGTCTTACTCCAGCACAAGAAGCATGAGAAGACAAACATGGAAAAGAAAACATAAGGTACCCATCAAAGATGAACTATTTACATGACAACATGGAAAAGTGACAATTGTGACCGTTGAAACTTTTTTTTCAATATGAGGATAGG
>JAQQSU010008726.1:0-12871 GCA_028627135.1 Pseudochirops cupreus
CTTTCAAGTTCTATTTTGCCCTCTGGTTCTAAAATATCAGGGTAAATTTTCCTTGAGAATTTCTTGAAGGATGCTTTCTAAGTTCTTTTTTTGATAATGGCTTTCAGGTAGTCCAATAATTTTTAAATTTTCTCTCCTGGATCTATTTTCCAGGTCAGTGGTTTTTTTCAAGGAGATATTTCACATTGCCTTCTATTTTTTCATTTGTTTGGATCTGTTTAATAGTATCTTGATTTCTCATAAAAATAATTTGCTTACATTTGCTCCACTCTAATTCTGAAGGAATTACTCTCTTCAGAGAGCTTTTGAGATTCTTTTTCCAATCTGGCAAATTCAACTTTTTAAGGCATTCTTCTCCTCATTGGCTTTTTGGGCCTCTTTTGCCATTTGAGTTAGTCTATTTTTTAAGGTGTTATTTTCTTCAGTCAGGTTGTTGACTCTCTTTTCATGATTTTCTTGCATCATTCTCATTTCTCTTCCCAATTTTTCCTCCATTTCTCTTATTTAGTTTTCAAAATCCTTCTTAAGCTGATCTATGGCTTCTAACAAGTCTCCATTTTTCTTGGAAGCTTTTGGTGCGGGAGTTCTGACTGTGTTGTCTTCCTCCCATTCCGTGCTTTGCTCCTTTTTGTCCCTAAAAAAGAAATCTAAAGTTGGATTGCTGGTATTACTTTGCTTCCTTTGCCTGCTCATGTTGCCAGTCAATTACTTGACTTTTTAGCTCCATGGAACTCTGCTTCCAGAGGGGAAAGCTCTGTCCCAAATTGCTGGGGTTTTTGCAGCTGTCAGAGCTATTAGGAGGCCACTGCAGCCCCCACCAGCTTTGGTTCCCTGGAAACACACTTCAGGACCACCACCAAAGAGCACGATCCTGATCCTGGCTGCTCAAGTTCAAATGTGTTTTCAAATTTTCAGTGGAAGAAAGATAATTGATGTTCCTTTAAACAGCAAGTGGTAAAACTACTGGAAATTGCAGACAACAGGTAAAATGAGATAGAGTATTGGAGTCAGCTTGACATGGATTCAAATCCCACCCACAACAATAATTAGGTATAGTAACTTTGCCAAGACATTTAGCATATATAAGTTGCAGTCACCTCATCTCTAAAATGGGTTCACTAATTACACAAAATCACATAGCATTTAACAACTTAATAAATAAATGCAGTTCTAGGGTAAGAAAGTATGCAGAGGAATTTAGAAAAGTCACATAGCAAACATCATTATGGTTTTTATGTCCATAGTCTTCCTCTCTTCTCTACTATTCATGAGTGAGAGGGCAGGATAGCATAGTGGAAAGTACACTTGCCTTGGAATCAGTAGACTTGGGTTCAAGATCTGGCTGTTCCACTTACTAGTTATGCGTACTTGGGTAAATCACTTTACCTCTGTTGAGTGTCAGCTTTCTTATTTGTAAAAATGAAAACATTGGGTCAGTGACTACTCTATCGTTTCTACCAGTTGTTAACATTCTATGATTCTCTTTGTCATGTATATCAGACAAAAGTCATTGGAACAGAGTTTAGACAAAAGTTTAGACAAACAGGGAGGCAGAGAACTGAGGCCCATGTTCACAGGCCCTTAAAGCATTGTTTCTCTTCTCTCACTGGAACACTAACAATTAGGAAGAAATCAGCAAAAGAGAAGTCAAACTGAGAGGAGCAACTAAGTTAATTAGTGCTTGTGAATACACTCACCATTCTGGCTACAAAGCCTCCTCCAATAAAGAGTTTTGTCTTCACCATATGGCGAGCAGACCAGAGCCAGGTATAGAATTTCTGTATATGCTCCCTCATCTCCATAAGGATTTCTATTACATATTGTTATGGCTCCCCTGGAAGTAGGATCCCCTGCCTCTTTTATGTGAAGAAATTGTATCAGTGGCACTCTGTTACATTGACAGAACTGGGCTTAATGGCCAGCTTTTTGTTAAATACATTTATACATATGTGTATGTGTGTATATATGTGTGTCTGTGTGTATATATGTATATTTGTTGATTTTATATCTGTGCTTATATATTTTATATGTACTTATTGTCTACATAACATGGAGATTGTGATTGCCCAGTCTGCAAGAAAAATTACAGAGGCAGAGCTCTAAATCAATGGCACTTCATTAAAGCGTGCATAGTCCCCTCTAATGACGTGGACCCCAGACCTTCCTCATGGCTTGAGATGTCCCCTTCTTCCAGGGCATTATTTTTATAAGGTTTACTATAAGACTTAATACTTGAACACTTCTAGAGAGGTTACATAAAACACAGAATCCCATTGCTTGATAGACCTTGCTTTGAAGGCCAAAAATGATGCATCAGCCAAAATAATGGTATATTAGCAGGGGGGTCTCGGGTTGAGTGAAGCACGGGGCATCTCCCCTGATTAAGTGGCTATAAGACGGTGATAAGATGGTTACCTGCTCATGTTGGATAAGAGGGAGTGGTCCAGAGGTACAAAAATAAATTGGGGGATTTTCCATGTAATTGAGTCAACTCTGTCATGCTGGGCTTGGTCGCCTTAACAAGGAAAAACAGGGGTGGAGGGCCTCTTGTTAGCTTCCTGTGATTAAGTGAGAGAACTTAAAATCTGTAGTTCACACAGCTCAGGGACCTGATAGACAGAACTTATAATCACCTCTCCTACGGAGTCATATTAAACTGATTAATTTGAAGAGGTGTCCTAATGAATCATATCTCACACTCGTCAGAATAAAATTCGTGAATAGATACTGTTTTTCTCTTTATGTTTGTGTCCCCTAAGTCTAGCGCAGGATCCAGCACACAGTGGTTGTCTGACATACAACTGCTGATTTCTTGATTGTAGTATCCCAACTCCTATATTAAGATTTCTAGAATGTGTTCTAGAATCAAAAACTGTGATCTCTATCCCCAAGTTGATCTGAATTTTCCCAACAAATCAAAATTGGACATTTTGTTGTTCACTCATTTTCCGGTTGTGTTTGATTCTCTGTGACCCAATTTGGGGTTTTCTGGGCAAAGATATCAAATCACTTTGCCATTTATTTCTCCAGGTCATTTTTACAGATGAAGAAACTGAGGCAAAATGATTTGCCCAGGGTCATTGAATGTATAAGTGTTTGAGGCCAGATTTGAACTCAGGAAGATGAGTTTTCCTAACTCCAGGCCCAATGCTCTACCCACTGTATGCCCTTGCTGCACCTAGAATATGTTCTAGAATCAAGAACCATTGCTCTTTATCCACGTTGATCTGAATTTTCCCAAGTCAAAATTAAACATATGACATCATATTAAGGCAAAGGAAATTTTATTAACAATTGTATTAAATTAACAATGTATTAAACTAAGCAGTAGTTACCCTATCATTTGTTTCTGCAAATCACCTTCTTCTATGCCTCTTGTTTCCAGATGCTGGAAAGACTCTTTCTTTTATCCCCCATTCTGGCTCACTGACATAGCAGGCAGGTTGTCAGGGTGCCATCTACAACAGCAGCATTGTCGGTAACGAATTTGTTGATATGACAGCCAGACTTTCAAGGAAACCTCTTTCAATGAAGTTCCGTGGGCTCTCCTCTTCATCATCTAGATATTATGTAAACCCATGGCCAAAGAGTATTAATATCGGTAAAGAAGCGCTAAGACTAACCCTATTTTCAGAAAGGAGAAAGTAACAGAAAAATTTCTTCTGAAATGTACCAGATGCAACAATAGCCTGAAAACAGAAAGTTTATCTATGTATATGGTTGTCTCATGAACTGAAGGTTCAGGATTAGGTTAGGGTTAGGTACCCTTCCTCTAACATTGACTTTCTCTGCTATTATTCCTCCCATCTCTCCCTGGCTATTTCACATTTGGAATTTTAAAAATAATCCAACTTTCAATAACCCAACAAGACAAGTGTGCTCACTTGTCTTCTTGTGAATTTCTCCCCAGTACTTCTAAACTTCCTGCATTGGGAGCATTCATCACCCACCATTTGGTGACATCTTGCCCTGTTAAAGCCTGCACGTGGCAAGTTATTTTTAAAATATAACAGTCACTCATAAGGCAACATGGGGGCAAATGATGAGTGTGAGTAGGTTGCAACACATCTCAAATAAGGAAGTATGAAGAAGAACCAGAGTACAGAATGCAATAAAAAAGTATGATAAAAAAGAGACTATCCTGGCCATTTAATGAGAGCAAGGGATAACCAACGGACAGTCTTTCTCTTCTGTCCATGTCACTGTGATATGAAGAGAATGCACAGAAGCCCCAAACATATTATATGGAACACCTGGGCCAAATTTAAGGAAGACATGCACCAGATCCTACAAGATGGTTAGGCATGGATGAATTGTGATCTGGAGGAAACATTCGTATAAACAAAATCACAAATCAATGTCAGTATTTGAGTTAAAAAGCAAAACAAATCAAACGTGTCTGGATCAAGGGATGTTATTCTGTTTCTCAGTTATCTATGTGTGTAAAAAGTCTACCTTGTGGGTTGAACTGAGTTCAAATCCAGCCTCATCATTTAACCTTTCTTAGCCTCCATTAGCTTATCTGTTGTCGTTTAGTCACTTTTCAGTGGCGTCTGACTGTTTGGCAAAGAAACTGGAAGGGTTAGCTATTTCCTTCTCCAGCTCATTTTATAGATGAGAAACTGAGGTGAACAGGATCAAGTGTCTTGCCCAGGGTCACACAGATAGTAAGTGTCTGAGGCTGAATTTGATCTGTCAGGATTTTATCTTCCTGACCCCAGGCCTGACATCTATCCACTGCCCCACCTTATCTGTAAAATGGGGTTGTTAATACCACCTACCTCCCGCAATTGTTTTGAGAATAAAGAGGTAATATTTATAACATGCTTTTCCAATCTTACAGCATTATGTAAATGCTAGCAATTAGTATAGTATTGCTACTAGTTCAGATAATTCCACCTGAAGGTACTAATGCTACTTAGAAGCAGTTTTCCAAATTTCTAGTGTTATGTCTAGGAGTGAATAATCAGCTTCTATGGCACCAGTCTTACCAATCTTTAAAGTGAGACAAATGTATCAGTGATAAAAAAAGAAAGAAGGTTTGGTCCTTGTTTTCAAGAAGTCTGCCATGTCCTAAAGACAGTGGGGTAAAGAGGAAAGAGCATTCTGTTTAAATCCTAGCCCTGGACTTGCCTGACTTTGTAACTGACGCTGCCAAATCACAATTTCTGAGCTCTGTTTTCTCTTCTATGAAATGGGTTAATGTGCTGCATCTGTAAGGGTACTTGTACTATGTACCTCACAGAGTTATTAGAAAAATGCTTTATAAATAAGTGTGAGCAATAGAAATATGGATGATTTTCGCTTTTATATGCTTGTGACTTTATTATTACCTAACAAATTGATCTGGAAAAAATGATACTTACAAGGTGATTGGAATGAGGTATAGATATAACAACAGAAAGATGAGTTTTTGCTTTCCAAAAGTCTCCCTTGGTTTGGACTAGGCCACACATATAGAGAAAAATACAGTCATGCACACAGATCGACATTCTGTTTTCAGGCTGTTGTAGCATCTGGTGCATTTCAGAAGAAATTTTTCTATTATCTTCTCCTTTTTGAAAATAGGGATAGTCTTACCTCTTCTTTACCTATATTAATGCTCTTTTTTTCTCTTGTCATTATTCTTTCCTTTTCTAGCACTATATCAAATAATAGTAAGGAAAGGAGGCATCTTTTGTTTTACTCCTGTTTTTTATCAGGAAAACTTTGTGTATAGTTATTGATTATAAATTTTTTCTTTTTAGGTAGATGTTTTAAAAAATATATATGTTTGAAAAGATTCCTTTATACCTATACTTTGTAGGTTTTTTTTTTAGCATAAATCAATATTGTAGTCTATTGAGAGCTTTTTCTTTTGCCTCTGTTAAAGTTGTCATGTAGTTTTGGGGAAGAGAGAGAAGCAAGAGGAGAGGGGGAGGGAGAGAGAGAGCAGGAAAATGAGACTTTCTAAGGTGTATTGATTAGATTTATCCCTTTATCCTAGGGGATAAAAGCACAGATAGTCTAATAATTTAAGTCTCCAGATAGTATCACAGGGGATGAAGAGACCAAGGTTCAGAGGCGTTAAGTTATTTGCCTATAGCAAGTATTGAAGGTGGGAGCTGAACCCAATTCCTCCTGAACCCAAGTTCAGCAGTAATCCATTTATTCCACAAATGTTTACAAAGCAATGTATTCAGTGCCTTGTGTTATAGACACTGAGGGAAACAGGACTGTTAGGAAAGACAACAAAACATAGTGAATAGGGTATTGGATTTGTTAGGTTGACCTGGGTTCAAATTGTACTTCAGAAACTTAATAATTATTTTAAAAATATAGTCATTTATAGTCATTTAACCTCTCTGGGTCTCAGTTTCCTCATGTAAACTTGATGGTCTATGAAGTCCCTTTCTGCCTCTAAATCTGTCATCCTGTGATACTAAAGACATGATCCTTGGTGTGAAAGAGCTTACAGTCTCATCAGGAATATACACAAATAATTTTAATTAGAATATGGTAAATTCATAAGAGTAATACAAAGTACTATGAGATGAGGAAATATGACTACATCGAGTGGGGGGAAATCAATAATAGCTTTGTGTAGGAGGAGGCACTTAACCTGGGCCTGGAAGAATATATAGGATGTTGAAAAGAGCAAGAGAGGGCATTCTAGGCACTGGGGACAACATAGCCGAAGGTGAGGAGGTGGGAAAGCATAAAGTGTATTTGAGGGGTGACAGGTTTGGTTTCAGAATTGCATATGAAGAAGTTGGGTGAGCCAATGGTGAAAGGTAGTTTGGGGTTAGATTGGGGGGAAGGGGAGGAGTTCTTGAATATCATGTTAAGGAGCTTACTCTTTCTTCAGGAATCAGTGGGATGCCTGAGGCTATACCGCCTTATGACCATAATCCAGAATTGCCCAGGTTTCCCAGGAGGCAAAAATAGGTTTTTATGTTAACATTTTCTTGCATAACAGCTAATATTTGCTATTGTATATCAGCAGGGGGAGCTCTGCAAATGAACTTTGAATGCTTTTGAGGATATTCCTAAAACTACATCCAGTTCTTTTAGGAATTAAAACAATGATGAGATTTTATGTGATTAAAAAAAAATCCTGCTTTTCTTTTAAGTTTCTGGCTTTTCAGTAGATTATGATTCATTTTAATGGAAAAAGTCTTTTCAAAGAAATCGCCTTTTTCTATCTTCTCCCTATATCTTTTCCAGCAGAAATTGCAGTTTTAAAGTTGGAAACCACAGGTTAGTGGTTTTCTTTTTGGTTGGTTTTTTAAATCAGTCCTGTTAGATCTGTTTTATCATAAACTCTTGCAAATAAACTCTGACTAAAGTCAGTACTTTGTCTTTTCTTAGTGCCATTGTTTTTATGGAAAGTACTAAAAGAAAAACCTATCTGAATAAACAAAGGAAAATCATGTTTTTAAAGAATAAATTACCATATTTCATATTTTCCCTTCATTACTGGCTTATATAAACCTTAAATGTTGTCAATTATTAGGGTTTATTTTTAGGTTTTCTTTGTCTCTGTCTTTGTCTTTTTCTCTCTGATTGTCTGGCCTCTAATTTTCTCACCTCTTTTTCCTTTCTAAGTAGCTGCCCCACTGGGGAACCAAGTGACCAGTTCCAGTTGGGCAAACCTACTTTCCTTCCTTCCTTCCTTCCTTCCTTCTTTCCTTCCTTCCTTCCTTCCTTCCTTCTTTCCTTCCTTCTTTCCTTCCTGCCTTGCTGCCTTCCTGCCTTCCTTCCCTACTTTCCTGCCTTCTTCCCTCCTTTTCTTCTTCCTTCCCTCCTTTTTTACCTTCTTCCCTCCACCTTCTCTCTCCTGTCCCTCTGTCCACATGAGTAATCATACCTTTACCTGTGGGTGTTTTGCCCAAAGAAATATTAATTTTGATTACTGAAACATTGCAAGATGTCTTGGGCTAGATTTTCTTTTTCACTTCCCTACTTGTTTATTCTATCATTAAAAAAAAAAGCTGGGACAATCAACTCTTTTGCCCCATTTGTGAATTTATGAATTCTAGAAATACAGCACTAGAAAACCAGGTTTTGATAAAACCTTTTGGAGTTCAAATGGAGCTACTTGACCATCCATGCCTTAAACCCAAGTCACTCTGGCTTTCACTTATTGGCCCATAATAGGTGCCAGCCCAAGACCCATTTGGTCATTATTTTAATTTTGATGGTTCAGAGTGAGTGTAAAAGACAATTGTTTCTGTTCTGTTCAGAAACCCTGAGGGTTTTCCCCTACCAGACTGATTTTTTTTTTAAAACCAGGTAAAAGAGGCCCTTTTTTTTGGACCTCATTTCTTACCTAATCTTCATCATTGAATGGGTGTTGCTTCATTCAAATTGAGACTTGGGAAAGACCTTAGCTTTAAAAGGCCAAGGTGGTCTACAGCATGGGGAGCCATCTCTAGTCATTCTAAACAATGTCTTGCCACTGGACCCAGATGATTCTAGAGGAGAGAGTGAGCTGGTGACTTTGCACAGCCCTGCCTCACTTAAATCCAGTTCCCTTGCAAATCAAGACATAACCTTCTTGATGTCATATATCCTCTTCAAAAACAAAGGACAAATAATAACAACAACAATTTCTCTTTCCCAAGGACAACCTGACCTGTGCTACTCTTTGTGGCATCCCTCCCAGCTTCACCAGTAGGTTACCCACACGATCATCCCCTCTTTCTTTCTAATCCTTATTCTCTATTTATCGATTTCTTCCCTACTATTGCTAAACAAATCCAAATCTCGCCAGCTTGAAATACCTACCATCTTCTCAAAATATTGTCTTCCGTCTCCTTTTTCACAGCCAAATTTCCAGAAAAAGTTACCTACATCTGTTGTCTTTACATCCTTTTCTCTAAAGCACTTCTCATCCTTTTGTGATCTGCTTTCTTACCTTAGCACTGAAATTACTCACCCAAAGTCACCAGTGTCCTCTTAAAAGTCCCATATCATGGTCTTTTTATTAATCCTTATACTTCTCAACCTTTCTGTGGCATTTGACACTGTTGCCTTTTTTTTCTTTTTGGATTTTCTCTTTAGATTTTCATTACTTTACACTTTTGGTTCTCCCCTTAACTGTCTGACCATGTGTAATCCCAAAAGAATGCTACTGTGGGCAGCTGTTAGGGTTCAGATTATACAATATAGTGAACACTCTGTTTATTCCATTACAAATCAAGGCAAACATTCACAACATTACATCTTATCACAGAAAATGGCCACACAGTTTTCTCTACAGTAGCTACAATATTTAGAACAAGGAGCAAAAGAATAATCATCTGGTTTCCCTAAGGGGGAAACCCTCCTGACTTAATCATTCAGTCAATTCACAATACAATACTCAAACTTCTACTCATGGGGCAGACCAATACTTAATCATTCAATCAATTCACAATACAATAATCAGTCTTCCACTCATGGGGCAACAACCATTAACTTAATCAGTCACTAATCTAGATTCACAATTACTAAATATCACTAATCACAAATACAGTCATTAGAAAAACTGCACAAACTCTCCACCCCTTGGTGTCTAGCAAACCTCAATTTCATCTAAGGGGAGGCCTTTTCTTCATCTTGACTCTGGGTGGTCTCTCTGATTCCCTGGATCCCCTTCCATGGTCCCAGCTGCCTCCTGAATCCACCAAACAGTCACCTGGATTCAGAAGCTTTCAGCTTCCAGGTCCTCGTCCAATCCTCAGAAGTAGATAGCTCCCAGGTCTTTATCCAGTCCTCAGGGCAGTCCCTGGCTGAAGTTCACAGGGTCCAGTACATCTCAAACTCTTCACCACTTCTCTTGCCTGGAACTCAAGGATCAGCCAGGCCACAAAACAAACAAAGTCTTATCCTGGTCATGCTTCTTCAATCCTCCAGCAGTTCAGCTGGCCCTAGGACCCAGAAGGAATATTGGCCTTGCAGGAGGCCTTCTAGGCAAGCCCTCTCAGCCTCACAGGAGGCCTTCCAGGCAAGCCTTTTCAACCTTCCATGTGGCCTTTACCACATTCTGATCTCAAGAAAACTCCATCTCAGTTCTCAGTCAGCTTCCAGATGCTGGGGGAGAATCTCTCTCTGTCTCTGTCTCTGTCTCTCTCTCTCTCAAGAAAACTCCAACTCAGTTCTCAGCTTCCAGATGCTGGGAGAGAAACTCTCTCTTTCTCTCTCTCTTAGCCAGCTTCAGTCTCCATGATTCTTCCTTCACCAGGAGCAACATTCCAATTCTGTCTCTCTGTCTCTGGAATTTTTGCTTATATATACACACTGGCCTCCTGTATCAGCCAATCCCCTTCTTCCCCATCAACAGGGGAGTTCATGCCTTCTCAACAGTGGGACAGAGTTCACACCTTCCATACTTAGCCCCAAGGTACTAAGTGCTAAGGATCTGCTAAACTGATTACTGTCACACCACCCTCACTTCCTTTGGCTGATTTATGATAGAATATTATGGCCCTTAACTTATAAATGTAGCCATAAGTCTGGGCCCTTTTCCTCTCTCTCTTAACAATTACTGACTTCAGTTTCCATGGGTTTAATAATTATCTTTATATAGAGACTTCCCAAACTTTCATATCCAGCTTCAGTCCAAGGATAGGGAACCTATGACCTTGAGGCCACATGTGACCCTCTAGGTCCTCAGGTGTGATCTTTTGACAGAATTTATTTTGTGAAGTTTAGAATTAGAAAAAGGGCTTCACTTGAGGACCTAGATTGACCTCAAGGCCTCAGGTTCCCCAAGATTACCTTGTCTTTCCCCTGAGATCTAGTTGTGCATTCTAGATGGCTAACTGGATATTTCAAATTCATTATGTCCAAAACTGAGCTCATTATCTTTCCCTCCAAATTCATTCTTCTTCCAAAGTTCTATGTTCTTTTGAAGCCACCAGAATACTTCCAATCATTCACATTCTCAAACACAGTATTAGTTTTGACTCTTCACTTATACTCACCTCACATTTCTAATTGGTTGCTAATGATTATTATTTCTACCTCCATAGACTCTTTCTTGCTCAACTCTTTCCTCAGTGTAATCCACCTATCTTTTGCTAAAGCAACTTTCCTAAAGCATCCCTCTGACCGCATAATTCCCCCATTCAATTAGCTCCACTGTCTCCCTATTCTTAAGATCAAATACAACTCCTATATTTGTCATATAAAACTCTTCATAAGCACACTGCTTCCAGCCTTGCCTGTGTTCTTACATACTGTTTTCCTCTGTACACTCTACAACCCAGCCCAAGTGGCCTACACTCACTTAAAACACTCCATTTCCTGTGCTTTTGCACTGTCTGAGCTCCACGTCAGGAATGATTTCTCGCCTCAAATTTACCTCTTCATTCTCTTGTTCCTTTCCAAACCCTGCTCAATTTTTACCTTCTACATAAAGGTTTTCCTCATCTCCCAACTAGTAGTTTCCTCTCCAACATGCATTTATTTTATATGTACTTGTATACACATATTTTTCCCCCCTGATAGATTATAAGGTCCTTCCTTGGCACAAAATTGGTGCTTTATAAATGTTTGTCGATTAATTTTGGAGCCACAGCCTATATTTTATTAAGAGCTATGTTTCATGAAAGCAAAGTATCATTGTCAATAGGAAGCCGACCTCAAAGCCAAAAGACCTGGGTATAATTCCTGCCTCTAATACATACTGTCTTTGCAACCCTGAGAAAGTCACTTCACCACTCTATGCCTCCAAAGGTTATTAACTGCAGAAAATGTGCTGATATGTATGAGTGACAAACTTTCCTCATTCTGAGAATTCCTTATACCAATTAAATCTGATGCTCTGTTTCATAGTTGTGGATTGCTTCACAAGTTATGGAAAAGTTAATGATAGAATTTTAAGTTTTATATTGCCAGACTAAACATTCTGAGTACTTCTCCCTGCCCTTTGTTAAATGACAAAGAGAACATTATGTACATTATCTCATTTGAAACTCATAATCCCTTGAGATAAGTGTAAAGTTAGTATAATCTTCATTTTTATAAATAAAGAAACCAAGACACAGAAAGTGGGGATACTCTGAAGTTCATACTACTAGTAAGTGCTTGATCTGAGAATCAAATTCAACCCCTTAACAAAATATATATATATATATATATATATATATACATATATATATGTATGTATGTATGTATGTATTTTTTAAACATATGATTTTAGAACTTTAAATTCTAGATTCTTTCCCTTCCCCCCTTGTCACCCACCCCCACTGGAAAGACAAGCAATGCAATACAAGCCGTACATGTGTAGTTATGCAGAACATCTCCACAATGGACATATTGTGTAACACTGACAATATTTCCCTCCTTTCTAACCCGCCCTCCCCTTGTTCTATTCTCTACTTTGTCCCTGTCCCTTTACAGAAGTGTGAGCAACAACCCTCTCTCCCAACCTGCCCTCCCCTCCATCATCACCCCTCTCATCCCCTTCCCCCTTACTCTCCTGCAGGGCAAGATACCCAATTTAGAGTGTATGTCATTCCTTCTAGGGAAGCCAAATTCAATGAGAGTGAGGTTGATCCATTCCATTTTTGCCTTCCTGTTCTTCCCCTCCATTGTAACAGTTATCCCTTGCCTCTTTTATATGAAATAATTGACCCCATTCTGTCTCTCACTGTCTCCTCTCATTCTGTTCCTTTCCCACCTCTTAATTTCACCTTTTAAGATATCATCTCTTCTTATTCAGTTGATCCTGTGCCCTCTGTCTATGTACACATATATACACATACTACCATATGTATTCATAGGCATATATACCCTCCTATATAGACATATGTGTACATGTATACATACATATATATGTATATATACATATATATGTGTGTGTATATCTATCTATCTATCTATCTATCTATCTATCTAT
>JAQQSU010008727.1:0-12871 GCA_028627135.1 Pseudochirops cupreus
AGTACTAAGTGACTCTTGTGCTCTTTCCACAGGAGTATTTTTTTTCTAAAATTCATATTCAACAATAGAGAAAAGAAAACCTTGAACAAATTATAAACAACAATAGACCATTCTCTCAACCAACAAGAACAGAGAGAGACGGCACACAGGAGTGGATGGAAAGAAAACTATATTGAAATTTGGAGACCATTCACTGGAATCCTGATGGCTCCTACTCACTACTAGTGTTTGCTTCAACAAATCAGTTCACTTCTCTATTTCCTCATCTGTAAAATGGGAGGGTTAGATTGATTTCTAAAGATTCCTTCCAGTAACAGATCCTGTGAATTATCTGTACCATTGCACGAGCCATTGGATGCTCCGCCTTTTTGCTGTTGCTCCTTAGAATTCCTCGGTTCCCTCAGAGCCCGGGCTCATTTCCTTCCCTCCTTTGAGGGGCCCTTCCTGATCCCTCCCCCATCCCTGGGTGCTAACATCCTCCCAGGAAATTCCTTTGTATTTTTTTTATATACTTTATATCAAATAATAATAATTGTGTTATTTCTCCCAATAGAATATAAAATTCCTTTCGGTCAAAGACTATTTAACCAATTTTTTGTCTTCATATCCTCAGTGTTTAACAGGATGGTTGGCATGCAGTTGGTACATAATAAGCACCTGCTGATTTGATTAGTGACACATGGAGTGATTTCAAGAGTTACAGGGAGCCCTAACTATGCCCCCCCCTTGGTTAAGGTCTGAGTTCCTTCTCTTAAAGCTTAACCCTTCCCTCCTTTCAAGATCCAGCTCAGACACCACCTCTTCCATGCAGCCTTCCCTAATCACCCTAGCTAGAAATTACCTTTCCCTCATCTGATCTCCTGATTGTGCCTGGTTGGAGATCTCCTCTGCACATACCACATTCTACCTTGTACTTATATAAACGACTTATCACCTCCTATTAGATTGTATCCCGTCTGGTCATCCGCCAAGGCCCTCTTGTCATCTGCCTGATGTCACTGCCTCACTTTTCCTCAGCCATGGGCCTCCATACCCTTGGGTTCTGGGATCCATGTTCCCTAGTCCTTGGGGAACTGAATCCTTTTAACTTTGGAACCCCTGTTCTAAAGTCCAGCGGTCCTGATTGGGGATTCAACACAAACTATTCCACTAGCCTGCTGTTTAGATGGCCCCAGACCCCAGACTGTGTCACTTTCATATCCCATCCAGTCATCCTGCCAGCCAAATTTGCCATCCCACCCCCTGCTACTGATGCCTCTCTTCCTTCCCCAACCCTTTTCTACTCTTTCTCAGGCACAGAACAATTAAATCAATAATATCGTTGTTTCAGGAAAGGGCATACTGATTAACTGGCCTATGTATTAACTTACCAAGCTGGGCAATCTAAACCAAAACTTTATTCCCTGGCTAACATTTCCCTATTCGTGTTTATTAGAATACAGTAAACATTTATTAAGCACCTATTATGTGCTAGGCACAGTGCTAAGTACTGAGGATGCAATATTTTTAAAATCTCTGCCCTCAAGGAGCTTACAGTTTAATGGGGAAGATCATACACAAAAGGAAGAGGGGAAGGCAGAACCAGAAGGGATGATAATGGTGAGGATGATGGATTCAAAACTACAGAGAAACTAGTGGTAAATGAAGAGATGGCTGGGATTTTGAACCCTCTTTAAAGGAAGGCTATGGGATGTTTTTTAGTCTGCCTTTCAACCTTCCAATTATAGGAGCAGAAGCAACTAAGGGTGCTGATGAAGTATGAGTGCCCAAACTGAAGCAGCCTCCATGATGCTGAGTGAAGAGTTGAGCTTGGGGGTGGAGGAAGGTTGATGGTGGTGGTAGAGTTAAAACAAAGCAGAGCAGCTGGTGGCAAATGAATTTGAATGAATTTTCAGTTCAGTTTTCAGTCATGTCCAACTCTTCATGACCCCATTTGGGGTTTTCTTGACAAAGATACTGGAGTGGTTTACCATTTCTTTCTCCAGCTCATTTTACAGATAAGGAAAAAAAGGCAAACAGGGTTAAGTGACTTGCCCAGGGTCACACAGCTAGTAAGTGTCTGAGGATGGATTTGAACTCAAAAAGATGAGTCTTCTTGACCCCAGTCCTGGTATTCTATCTATTGTACCACCTAATTGCCCTAAATGAATGAATAAAAAGCCATTTATTATGCTCTTACCTCATACCAAAAACTATGTTAAGCATTGAGAACTCAGATAAACAGTCCTAGATTTCAATGAGATTACATTACATACATATATGTATATGTATGTATGTATGTGCATATATGTACATATATGTATGTGTGTATATATGTGTGTGTATATATATACATATATATACATACATACATATACATATATATATATATATATATATATATATATATATATATATATATATATACAAAAGTGATAGCCATGGAAAGATGTTTTGATGTGGGAAATCACAGGGATGGTGAAGGGAGCCACAGGAGTGTGTCCATTGATAGGTACTTTCTAGAAGCATTGGTAGTATTGATTTAACAAGACCAAGAGATAAATGGAAAACTGAGGAGGAGAGACAGAATGGAGATAGACAGAGGGAAATGTCAAGAAGATGATCAGAATAGACACTTAGATGGAACGTGAAGCATGACCTGAGGGTTGGAGCAGACTAGGTACAGTAGACAACATGTGTTTGTAATGGTTTACTAAACGATCAGAACAGCATGTTTTGTCTTCTCTCATCTGGATGTAAGTTCCTTGAGGACAAGGACTGTTTTTCTCTTTTAATTTATATTCTCAGTGCTTATAACAGTGCTGGACACATAATAAGTACTAACAAATGCTTGCTCATTCATTCAATCATTCATAATTCCTTAAAAAGCAGAGACTGTGTCGTATTTCATCTGAGAACCCCTATGAACTGGCATAGTGTATTTAATCAAAGTGTGATGAATTGAGTTAATTCGATTCTTCTGGAAAAAGCTTTGGTCTCTGTTTAAGTGTAAATGCTCCTGATGGAGATAGCATTTCATAAAATCATAGAATTTTAGAGATTATCTAGCCCAACCCAATTTTATGCAGGGGGAAACTGAACTCTAGTGACCCCCAGTTACCTGTCCAAGGTCACACAGCCAGTTCATCCCATAAATCAGCTGAATTCTAAGGCTCTGCCTGGCCATAGGAGGACCTTAATCAATATTTATTGCCTGATCGATTTCTAAATAATGACACAATGGAAACCCAAATCCAGTGTGTTCTTTCAACTATAACATCCTACTTTTGTCATTAGTCATTTACACCTTTATGTGGAAGATCTGAGAGCAGTTTGTTGCTGTAGTTCTTTGAGGTAATCAGAGTTAAATGACTTGACCAGGGTCACACAGCTATTAAGTGTCTGAGATCACATTTGAAGTCAGGTCCTCTTGACTCCAGGACAGGTGCTTTATCCACTGCACCATCCAATTGCCCCTAAGAGCAGCTTTTGATCTGAATGTTGCATAGGGGAGATTCTAGACCCTAGTGGTATGGTTGGGAAAAGAGTATGGAGCAGGGTTGGGGCACCTGCAGCCTCGAAGCTGCATGTGGCCCTCTGGGTCCTCTGACTTTGAGTCAAAGGGTTGCACTTAAGGACCTAGAAGGCCACATGCAGCCTCGAGGCCGCAGGTTCCCCATCCCTGGTATAGAGCACAGATAGGCTAAGAGGCAGCATGGCACAGTAGTTAGAAAGCCAACTTTAGAGACAAGAAGACCTTGGTTTGATTTTTGCCTGTAAACTATGCTGTCTGCATTATACAGTGACTCCCATCCTGGCAACTCTATGAGGTTCTCAGTGGCAGAACAGGTGCTAATCTGCATCAATGCAGGGAGTTTCCTCAGTGTAAGTTCCCTACAGTGATAAAAATCAAAGTGAAGCACAGAAATAAACCCCAAACCCCACAGATTCGATATGTAGCTATAGTAATACAAAGTGGTAAGCAGGGTGGTTCAGTCACTGTTCTCCACCCCAATCCACTACTGACTCATTTCCTAGGTGGTTTTCTGAGGATAAACATTTTCTCCATGTTCTAGAAAATTATAACAAATGAATTCACAATTCTCTTTCTTTTTTTTTCACCTCTGAGCCCCCAGCCAGGAAGAACAACATGTTTAGAACACTGGAGTTTTTAATCTATTGCTCTCTAATATCCTGGAATACTTCAATGTCTTCTTCCCTAATAAAGATACCCAAATTAGCAATACCTGTGATGAACATCGTTTATCACACATGCCTCTGGTAAATTTTTAAAACAAAGAAAAATGAATAAACTTCTGATGAACAGACTTGCCCTGTGACTGAAGGAAAAGACTTTGAGTTACAATAAGGGGAACAGAGAAAGAAAGAAAATAATCATCACATAGGAATCTGAGATCTGGGTGGTATCTGTGAGAGAAAATCCCATTACTTTTCACACCCTATCAGATCATGGATCCTCCCTCCCAGAATCCTGCTACCTTCTTCCCATAGCAGGGCATCTACTCAGACTCCTACTCTCCTTGCTCTGGGTCTTACACGTCTTTTCCGGTCCTGGTATTCTATTTCTTCTGGTGTTTTATTTCTTTGGTACCCTAAGTGCCTCTTGCATATTCAAGAAATATCGATTCAATTCCGTTCGATTTAACAAGCATTGATTGAGTACCAAGTGCATACCAGGGATATCATTGCTGGATAACCAACATATGGCCAGTTCTTTGCAGCCTTTGGTCCTGCCCTTAGAGCAGAGTGCTACAATTCTCTGAGAAACGGCCCACTAACAGCGATAGCTGTGTGCTGAGGACAGAAACCACAAAGAAAAAGAGTGGACTGTCTGGAAAGATAATAGTGGTTATGAAATATTTCTTATTGTTTAGTCATTTTCAGTCATATCTGACTCTGTGATACCATTTGGGGTTTTCTTGGTAACCTGGAGTGGTTTTCTATTTTCCTTCTCCAGCTCATTTTACAGATAAGGAAACTGAGGCAATCAGGGTTAAGTGACTTGCCCAGGGTCACACAGCTAGTAAGTATCTTAGGCCATATTAGAACTCAGTTCTTCCTAACTTCAGGCCTGGCAGTCTATCCACTGCACCATTTAGCCGCCCAGGTTATAAAATATACCCCCTCTGAAAAATGTCTGAAGACCATGAGGTTAGTAGAATGGTACAGTGGAAAGAGGGTTAGATCTGGAATCAGAAGACCTAGATTCTAATCCCATCTCCCATGCTTGCTATTCGTGTGACCTTGGTCAAGTCACTTAAACTCTCTGGGCCTCAGTTTCCTCTGATGAGGAAAGGAGGAGTTTGAACTAATCAGCCTCTGAAGTCTGGCTGCAATCTACCTTTCAGGATTTATTTCATGTATCTTCTTATCCATGGGAAGGGGCAGCCAGATGGCACTATGGATGGAGCAGTAGGCCTGGAGTCAAGAAGACCTAAGTTCACATTCTGCCTCAGATATCTACTAGCTGTGTGACCCTGGGCAAGTCACTTAAATTTTATCTGCCTCAGTTTTCACAACTTCAAAATGGGAACGATCTTAATAACACCTATCTCCCAGGAAGTTCAAATGAAATATATTGGTAAAGCACTTAGCAGAGTGAATGGTACATAAGAGGCAGTTAATGAAGTATTCTGAGCTTCTCTGGGCATCTTTCAAGCCTGCCTAGTTTGCCTAGCATGGAGCCCTCTGCATCCCCTAGCACATGGGTGGGAATAGCCTCCTTTGATTAGCTTCCTGAATCTTTAAAACTGGTCACTCTGAGCTGGTCCCCCTTTTTTACCACCCTCCTTTTTTTTACCCACTCTCTTCCCAATATTCTCTCTTCACTTGTTATCTCATTTCTGCCATTTTTTCCACACTCTTTTCAGGCTCTTCAGACACCCACGCAGCATGGGTGTCATGACCTGAACCAGGGAGAGACTTAGCTCCTCTGCTCCCTCTTTGACCCTAGCTCTGAGAAATGGGTTTGGGGGTATTTGTTTCTGTGTTCTGTGTTACCCTGCCCAAAGAAGCCTGGACTTCCCTCCCTCTGTTCCTCTGTTCCTCCCTTCCTCCCTCCCTCCCTCTCTCCCTTCCTTGATTTCTTCCTTCCTTCCTCTCTCACTCTTTTCCTTTCTTCCTTCCCTCCTCCCTTGCTTCTTCATCCCTTCCTCCTTTTCTTCCTTCTTTCCCTTTCTTCCTCTCTCCCTCTTGTTCTTCCTTCCTTCTTCCTTCTTTTCTTCATCCTTTCTTTCCTTCTCCCTCTGTTTCAACCAAACTGAACTGTTTTCTATGCTCTACCTCAGCATTAGATTTCCCACTTCTGTTCTTTTGCACACATAGGTGGCCCCAGGCCTGGAATATGCTTCCTCCTCAAATCTAACTCTTCGAATCTTTGGTTCTTTTAAGTTTTTCCCAATTTCTCTAGGAGTTACTGCTCTCCTCTCATCAAAGAATATCAGAATTATTTGCCTGTCTGAATGTTCTATCTACTTAGCAGAAGGGAAACTTTCTAAAGTAAGTGACTTTTTGTGGATTTTTGCTCCTTGTATCTCTAGCGGTTAGCATGGTACTTTGATCATAATTAAGACATGATCAATGGTTGTTGAATTAAACTGAATTTCACACAAAGTCCTTTGTAAACCTTAAAATGCTGCATTAATGTCATCTACTGTTTTCTCATTCCTAAACCAGGTTGCAAATGTGGCCTCCCATTCTTGAGTACTAATTTTTCTTTGTCAATCTCCATCTTTTCAGTTATGAATTTCAGACTGTTCTTTACCTGTTAGAAATAAAAGTCAGTGGCAACGGAGTGTGGAAACTATTTTAATGCACTCAAGAAATACCAGAAATAACTGAAGGAACTTTCCCCTAAGTTATCTTGCCAAAAATCCCCCACCGAACCAATGCTTGGGGGAATGAAGTAAAGTAGGAAAATTTTCTGCAATGAAGTAGATTTCTTTCAAAGTGCCCAGATGATATTTTCTTCTGAGCAGATTGCCTATCCAAAAAAACAAAGTACCCCAGGTACAAGTCTTTAGACCTCTCTGGATCACATTTCAAATTATATGCATCAATCAAAAACTTGGGACAATTTCCAAACTATCTCCTACAAAGAATTAAGTATAACTTTACACTTTACTTCACAAAATACTCAGAGTTTCTCCCTAATTCTCCATCCTCAATCCCTCCAGGACTCCATCTCAGCAACTTGAAAGGCAGAAAGTGTTAGGATCAACACAGGGCTTAGGTCCTTCTCATTCCCCTCCAGGTCCCACAAATCTGTATGGCTTTCCTTACTTAGTTACCCTAAGAAGCTTAGGGGAAAGGTTGCTTCTTATTTTATTTAAATGTTAGTACTTTCATCTCATGCAGATATCAAAAGAAATGCAAAAAGAAGGAAAAACATGACTTTCATTTCTTGAGTGGGGGTAGAGCTGTTGCCTTAAATCAATTTTCAATTAATCGCCACTAATGAGGGAATAAAAATAATTTTAAAAAAAATTTTAAATAATAAATAAATGAAAAAATTTTTTAAAATTTCTGGGCATAAAATAAGCTCTTGCACAGATAATTCCAGGTGAGTACGCTGAAATATTAGCTCCTGGTCTCCTACGGTTCATCCTCACCACGTTGTTTTATTTTCTTAATGAAAGGAGGAAAAAGGAACCTTAAAGGCAATAAAGGAGGCGGTTTGACAATCTAAAAGAAACCTCTCTCTCTGTGTGTGTTATGGACTGATCAATACAGAAAACATTTACAATGTAATACGCTCCTGGGATGGTTGTGTCTGTCTCCAAGTAATTAGTAACCGGTGAGTGGAGCTCTTAAGTAACTTGCAAGGGCTGTGGGCTAACTGAACTAGCTTTTTCATCACCACAGCCTCTCAATTTACCTAAAGTGGCTAATACTCTTTGATCACCTTCCAGTAAATTGACTATGGAAGTTAGAAAGACAGCAGATTTCTGAGCAGATTAGGCCTTGCAACACAGCTAGAATCTGAGCAGTTATCTGGGGTACTAAACTCTGAAATCACTCTTATGAGGCAGCATCTTATACTTACTAAGGTAGCTCCACACCTCAAGGAATCAACTCAGACCCACCTAGGGAGCCCTACAGTTAATTAGTATTCACTCCATTCTCCAGCCAAGCTGAGGCATTTTCTATAGGTACTCATATATCTTCACAACTGAAATTTCTTCAAGAATCAACAACTCTAGGCAAGAAACTAGCTGTAATCATAGTCTCCTCTGTGGCCTCCCTGAATCCTCCCCAACATCTCTCTGTACACCACTGACACAATAATTTTTAGGCTGAGAAATGGAAGTTGACAGAGGATCTAGTTCAGCAGGAAATTAAGGAATTCATCTTTGGACACATCAAACTGGAGTCGGGATATTCAACTGAAAATACATTTATCAGCTAATTTAAAAAACATTATTAGAAATTGTGTGTATATGAACTATGTTCCAGTTTTATATACGCTTCCATAAATTATTGTTTTGCATTCATTTAATAAGTGTTAAGCATCAACTATTTGCAAGGGACCATGCTAAGAACTGGGGATACAAAACCAAAACCAAAAATAGAAGGGGACATCTCAGATGAACCTTGAAGAAAGTTAAGGATTCTAAAACATAGAGTTGAATTAGGATTGCAGTAAAGGCCAAGAGGCCTGTGCAAAATCATGGAGTCACGAGCCAGAATTTGGTGTTTGGAGATCTGCAAAGTATTTTAGTTGGGTTGAAATTTATAGGGTGTGAAATAAATCTGGAAAGGTAGGCTGGGACCACACTGGCATCATATCAAATGCTTTGAAATCTTCTTCATAGCTTTCTCCATTCACTTTTGCCTACACAGGCTAACTTTGTCCTTGCACTAATATTCTGAATATTTTTTCATTTTTCACAGTGTTTCTAATTAACCTCCCATCTGTCCTGTCTCTTTTGATCCCTTTCTCCTCATTAAAGCCAAAAATATCTTCAATATCAACCACAAATACCAACATATTTCTTACCTAGGAAATAAGGTTGTGTAGTTGTTGTGGGTTTTTTGGGGGGGAGGGTTAGAAGAGGGCAGGGGAGTGTTTATTCCCCTTGGAGCACTTTTTCAACTCTTCTAGTTTTTCCTGGTTCCCATTTCTTATTTAGTATAACCAAAGGTAGTATTGTTGTACCCAAAACCAAATCCCAGGTGACTATATACCACCTGACTTGTGGCCCACCATTAAGCACCTCTTATATTTCTGTCTTTGTCCCTGTTTTATGTTTTATCATAGCTTGAAACAGCTTAAGGCATGACTGGGAATTGCTCAAGGTGTTCCTTGACTCCTTTTCCCCTAATCAGCATTTCATATTTTCTCCTTGAATCATTATAGTATACGGGTTCATTATGGTACAAGGATCTTATCTACGGATCACTCTGTCCTATCTTGCTGACCAAGCAAGAATACCCACTCACCCAGATCATGACCCTGGCCCAATGCAGGGAATTCCAGTCCTCTTCATCCCTCTATCCTGCTCTGGAAAGCTGACTATAGCCCTCCACCCTGTGCCCTCCACCCAGTTCTAGGAAGGACCCCTACTTCACAGGAAGGTTGTACCCCCTTGTGCCATACTGCCCTGAGTCATAGATCTAACCAATGGCTGCTCTTTGCTTCTGTACATCATAGCTTCTGCTAGCTCCCTTCTCTGATTGTGGTTTTTGTGGTTTTAGCCTTTATAATCAAAGTCTGCACCCCCAAAGATCACTGCTGATTTGAGTGATGAACACTCCAGTAGTTGTGTGCTTGCTTAATAAATCCACACCTAAATTTATCTTGAACCCAGGTCTTGGCTCACTCTTTTTCTGCACAACAGTATGACATAGAAGGCTAGTCTTAGAGCCAGGCTATGGGACCCTTGGTAAATCACTTAACTTCTCAGTGCTCTCAGCAGCTACCCAAGACTGAGTTGCAGAGAATGTACCAACCCACATTGACAGAGGCAGCTTCTCCATTGGGAATCTCTTGATACAAAGGAAACCACAGAATACTCCCTTTCTCTCTAACCAGCTGTAAAATGTCTACTTGTTTTCGGTTTAATATGTTCACCTAGTCAACAAACATTTGTGAAATACCTGCTATGCACCATGTTTTTTCATCCCGCTCTGCTTTTCTGGTTTTTTTCCATATAATTCCTTCCATTACATCTCCCACCAATCCCCAACAAAGAAGGGCCTGTGTCCTCCTCCATACCAAATGTTTCTTCCATTCCTTCACACCAGTCAGGTGTCTGGTTGCCCTCTCTGTCAGCAAGAAGATGAACTTACAGACCTCTAAAGGTCTCTTCCACCCTACAAGAGCTCCATGAGGGCAAGGACTATCTTTTGCCTCTTTTTGCATCCCCAGAAATTAGCACAGTGCCCAGCATAGAGTAGGTGTTTAAAAATGTTTATTGAACAGAATTGAGTTGAATTCTACTCTCCTACCTCTCTGATTTCCATATAACCCTCTCAGCAACATCCCGGGAAGGTTTTCTATAAAGGTTCTCAGAATTAACAAGTTTTCTGAACAATATTCTACTGGTGACAGGAGCTCTGCCTTGGGACTCTCCAAAGCTGCATTAACTCTGCATTCCTTTATAATTCTTTCCCAACATGTCCCAGCCAGAGTAGGGCAGCTATGCAGCACAGCTTCAACGTGAGCCTCCCACTCAATTATTGGTGCCCCTCTCTTGCCAATTAAAGTTAAATATGACTCATAGGAGATGATGATAAAACTTTTGCAAGAAGCTAGATGCTCTGGCTAGATTGGAGTCATTCCAGATTGTACAGAAATATATAGAAGGCCAAATACTGCAACTGTTTGGTAGGTTTTGAGTTTGCATCAGTGATAGGATGGAGAATGGAGCTGTGATGCTATTAGTACCTGGAGCCCTCAATGAGGAAGTTCATTGTTGCCAATGCAGATAATCAGCCCCTATGATGTGGAGAGTTGCCCAGAGGCCTGGAAGATTAAGGGATTTGTCCAAGAGTCACACGACCTGTGTATGAAACACACAGGATTTGAATCACATGGGTCATCCTGGCTTCCAGATCAGCTCTCTATCTGCTAGGGTACATTGCTTCATGATGATGATGATGATGATGACAATGAAAAACAACAACAATGTAATAATAATAAAGCTAAGATAACATTATGGATAGAGTTAAATATTCTTGGGTCCAAGTACTGTCTCTGACACATACAGGTCTCGTAGTTCCAGGCAACTCCTTTAATCATTCAGGGCTCCAGACAACTTTGAATGACTATAAGATATAGAGGAAGTGACAGTTTGCAGGGGTAACAGGAGTTTCTACTTCAGTATACTGATGAAATCACATATCCAGATAAAAAAATAACAAGAAGAAGAAGAATGAATAGGGTCAGCTTTTGGGCATATGGGAAATATGGCATGTTATGCTTACAAACTGGCTTACACATATAATCTTATTTGTCTCTTACAATAGTTCTCTGAGATGAGTAGGGCAAGAATATGACAACTCATTTGAGGACACTGAAGTTCTTTATTATTATTACTATTATTTTTAAAAATCAATTAACTGTCTCATTCTGAGATCATGAATTTTATTTTTCTTTCCAATGAAAAATGTCAAAATAAATATTTTTTCAGTAATGATGGTAACACCCCAAAAGAACTACAATTAAAACTAATCCTTAGTTCAAACATATTAACACAATTTTCGGAAATTCAAACCAACTGTAACAATTACATTATGTGTTTTTAAAATGATATTTTTGAAAGTGGTCATATACTAAAGTTCTGAGAGGCTCAGGGACTTGCCCAAGGTCCTACATCATAACTAGGGAGTAGAGAAGCTAAGATTGAAGCCCAAATGATTACCATTTTCTTCTTCTTCTTCTTCTTCTTCTTCTTCTTCTTCTTCTTCTTCTACTACTACTACTACTACTACTACTACTACTACTACTACTACTACTACTACTACTTCCTCTTCTTTTCAAAAGCTTTTCATTATTCTTTTTTTTAATGTTATCTTATTTTTAATTTATGAAACAAAAAATGCATTTACATAACATACTAGAAAAAAGATGCAAATCTGTTATATACAACTTGCTATTCCTTTTAAATATACAATAAGGTTATCATATAAATTTTTCCATTCTCGGGGGTCGGAGCCAAGATGGTGGCATAGCAGCAGCAACATATTGCAGCTCTCACATAGCCACCCCAAAAATACCCATAAAACAGGACTCTAAACCAATCCTAGAACTCCAAAACGCACACAAAGATACTTCCCACTAAAGTCAGCTCGGCTATGAGGAACCATACCAGCACTGCGAACCGAAACCAGTCTGCCCTGAAGCCGCGGCTGTGCCCCGGGGGCGGCTGGACGGGAGGAGTGGAAGAGCCTCTCAGGTGAGCGGATTAGCAGCAGCAGCAAGTGGGAATTGCAAAAGGGGGAGATAAGCAGTCCTGCGAAAGGCCTCCTGAGCTGAAAAGCGAAAGGCAGAGATTTTGCACCCGCCTCTGCTTTGTAGCTTCCCGCCCGCGGCCTTCAGACAGCAGGGGACTTAGTGACTGTTTTCAGGCCAGTGCTCTCGCGCTGAGCGGCCTGGATCCGGATCGCCGTCTTGGGCCTCCGTCTTGGAGTCTTTATTATCCAGTCAGCTGGAAGTATTTAGGAAGACTCCCAGCATCTTCCTGAGAGCTACAGCAGCCGGGAGGACCCCAGCGATTTGGGACAGAGCTTTCCCTTCTGGAAGCAGAGCCCCACAGAGATTTAAAAAGAAAAATCATGGTCTGAAGAACCATGAGTAAGAATAAGCATAAGAAGCAAAGTAAGAACAGCTCCCAAACCCTAGATTCCTTCTTTGGGGAAAAGAAAGATC
>JAQQSU010008728.1:0-5000 GCA_028627135.1 Pseudochirops cupreus
ATCATGATTTTCAGGTAGACCAACAATTCTTAGATTATCTCTCCTGGATTTGTTTTCCAGGTCAGTTATTTTTGCCTTGAGATATTTTACCTCTTTTTCTAATTTTTCATTATTTGATGTTTTGTTTGACTGATTCTTGGTGCCTCATAGAGTCATTAGCTTCAATTTGGTTGATTCAGTTTTTGAAGCTCCTTTTCCATATATTTTTCCATTTCACGCATTTTTCTTTTTAAGGAGCTATTTTTTTCATTGTAATGTTTTTCTAATTTTGCAATTTTGATTTTGAAAGATATTATTCATTTTATCTTCTACCTCTCTAATTTAGTTTTCAAAGTTCTTTTTGAGCTCATCTAGGAATGCTCTCTGTGCTGGAGACCAATTCCTACTCCCTGTTGAGGCTTAAGCTCTGGGTGTGGAGTCAATATTGTGTTCTTCTGAATTTGGTTCCTCTAACTCATAATAATAGGATTCTAGAGTCTTTTCTTGGCTCTCTGTTTGTTTGTTTGTTTGTTTGTTACCAATTTTGAGGCAGGGCTTTAGCCACACCTTTCTTCTAGGACTCCCAAGCCTTTACTGTTTAAAATTTTGCTTTGAGGCTGTAATTACTGTGTTTTCTTGGGAGGGGGGGAGGATGGAGCAGCCAAGGTTCACTCTCCCATCCTGGTCCCTGGAAGTTCAGATATGTGCTTTTCAAATTTCCAGGCTGTGAGTTGGTAATCTCAGGCATAGCTGCTTCCCTACCACAGGCCCTGCATTTGTCTCTTACCCAACTCTGTCCAATCCCTACCCTGTGGTGATAGGCCTGAGAATGGTCCTTGTGTTTGGTGGATCTACTTGCCCCCATATTGACCAGGCCTCTGTGCCATGTCATCTGGGTCTCCACATACCACTTCTGCCTGAGACTTGAATTCTTGACTTTTTTTATTAGTGAGATAACACCCAAGGCAAACAGGACCCAAGAAATCTCCCCTTTCTTCCTGAAAAATTATATTTCAAGGTCATGATGCCTAAGAAATCCCCATTTGCTGTTTATGAAACCAGATTCCAAGACAATTAAAATTGGGGCTGCCAAACAAGTGTCTTTTAGGGACTCATGCTTCTTGGCCACCTGGATTGTGATGTCAGTTAAGTCACTCTTCAGTTTGGGTCCAGATACCCAATCTTGTCCAAAAACTTTCTTTTCAGGTTTTTAGGTTAACATATACATAGACACTTTGTTCATTGTAAATTTTGCAATTAGCAGATGCTGATGAGAGGAAAACCAATACCCCTGCTTTTGTTGAGCTCTTCAGATCTCTCTAGAAGAAATTTAAAAGGTGAAAAGATGGCCAAATGAGCCATAGATTTCAGATAAGCCAGTCCAAATGGAGAGGTTCTTGCCAAGAAAGTCCATTCTATATAAGTTAATATAAACTAATACATCCTAGAAGCAGCATATTTCAGTAAAAATCTATCTTTAGAAGGTGCCAAAGGGTGTGCCTGCTTCATCCACATCTTCACAATTATAAACAAATCCTCACAACCCAATGAGTTTTACAAGTTAATCTAATCACTATACTTGCAGTTCCTACAACATTGACTTTGATTTGAGTGAGAGAGGACTGTGCAAAGTCACCAGCTTCACTTTCTCTTCCAGAGTCATCTGGGTCCTTTTGCCAGATTTCAATCATAATGACTGAAGATTGCCCACGATGCAGCAGAGACCTTGGCCCTTTTAAGCTAAGGTCTTTTTCGGTTCTTTCTTTGAGGGAGGAAACATCCATTCAGTAAATCAACCTCTTTGAGAAGGTCTTTTTAATTTAAAAAAATCCAGTTGTGAGGGGAAGACCCTCAGGGTTGATTTCCAAAAGTGAAACAGTTACTATTTATATTCACTCTAAATCTGGAGGGTCCACAAAATAACCATTAAGTGGTTCTTAAGCAAGGACTCATTGTTGTCCAATCATTGAAATCCAGTGTGAATTGGGCTAAAGGTTTGATCTTTGAGAAATAAATCTAGCCTGTAAACCCCAGGTTAACTAGGTAGCTTTTGGTCATCAAAATTACCTTCCTTTAGGCAGAACACTTTCAGGTAAGGAGAGAGAAAAGGAGAGGACAAAGGAGGGGAGGGAAGAAGAGGGGTAGAGAGAGGATGAACTGGCCAGCTAGGTTCCCATTCAGACATTGCCTCACTCAAAGTGAGAACCTAAAAAGACCTTAACTTAAAAAGGTCAAAGTCTCCCACTGCATCTTGAGCCATCTCCAGTTATCCTGACTGAAATTTGATTACTGGACCAGATGACTCTGGAAGAGAAAATGAGGCTAGTGAATTTGCACAGCCCTTCCTCACTCTAATCAAAGTCAGTTGCAAGTCATGTCATCATCTTTCTGATGTCATGGTTCTCTTTGAGAACAAAGGACAAAGCACAACCACAATATTCAGTTCTGGGCTCTGTGAATGAGATGATCAATAAAAGTAAGATTGATTTTTTAATTGCTCTCTGATCTCTTCCATGTGGGTACTTCTTCCAATCATATAAACTGTAGCCCAGCCATACCTGTTTATTTGGTATGATTCTTGTCTAAATGTTTCCATAAATCCTCCATACAGGATTAACCTGTGATTGTGGGAAATTTAAATGGGTACATAGGAGATAGAATTAGATAGTTTATAACGTCCTTACTCTAATTCCTAGGAAGATTACCTGCACGGTTCAGTAGTATTACTTGGATGCAATATGGTAACAAAAAGCTCTTTCTGTTTTCAAGAGGCAACAATCACTCTGAAGGAGAGGAAGTAAGAATAAAGGAACATTTTTCTCATAAATCCAATTTTCCTTCATCAAGAGAGGAATTTTACCTGGCACCATACATTTCCAGTGCCAATTAAAATTATGTGACAAAAGAGTTTATATAAACAGGCAGAGGACGTACTGCATCTATTATTGAATAGCTCTGCTTCTCTTAATGGGTGTCTGCTAAGGCTTCCTTTGTTGTCTTTTTTTTTTTCCTAAAGGAAGAAACTAGTATAACCAAAAAATTGTCTTTGCCTACCCAGAGACTTCGTGGTGAGAAATAGAACTGCGTGGATTAGAACTAAAAAATAATAATAATAATAATAATTGATGTCACTTCTACTACTTTTGAAACACAAATATACAACACTGGCAATAATAGTGAAAAAAAAACCCCTCAGAATTTGATAATTTGAGGCATTATGTGAGGCTTACCAGGGCAAAGCTGTTGTCAGATCTAGCGATTAAGTAAAACACAAAAAAGCAAATTTATATCCTGGTTGCAATTTAGACATTTAATGACAAACATATACAATACTCAAGTCATTTAATGACAACCATGTACAATACTCAAGAAAGATGTTTGAATCTTTTAATAAATTTATGATTAATTTTAGACCTAATCAGGGTACTAAATCTCTTCATAAGGAAATCAGGGAACAGTTACTCAAATTTTTCATCTCATTTTTTTCTTCGAATCACTTGGTAAATGAACTATTGCAAATGGATCTGGCTAGATTACAGGCCATTGCCTATCAAAGAGGATGGGAAATGGTGAATAAATGGAAATTCCTTATGGGAGGCTCTTAGGAAATGTAATACAAAATGATCAAAATCATGTCCAGCTAAAAACAAGATGTGCCTGAGATATTCAGTATGGAGGCTGAAGTTAACCTTAGTGTACCAAAAAAAAGAAACCAGAAAGTAATAATGGTAATAATAATTCAATCAATTAATCAGTAGCAGTTTATTAAGTGCTTTTTATGTGCCAAGTACTGAGAATAAAAAAGACACAAAAAAAAGATCCTTCCCTCAGATAGTTTACATTATAATAGAGAGGACATATATACATACAATTTTATACAAAATCTATGCAAAGTAAATTTTAAAAAATCATATGGAGCAAGATTCTAAATTTGGTATTTTACCAGAACCTAAAGGAATCAAGGTTTATCAGTCAGGCACCTATGTGTCTATTTCTTCTCCATGAAAGTGGTTCAATTGAATTATAGTGTACAGACAGCCAGATCTTGAATCAGATATCAAGGTGCGAATCCCTGAATTTCTATTATCTATATGACCTTGAATAAGTTGCTTCATGCTTCTTTCCTCATGTTGAAAATGAAGGGGTTAGACCACATGGCCTCTAAGTTTCCTTCTAGCTCCAAACTTGATCTTTGGAACTGCCTGCATTAACTGTAAAGTACAGCTAGGTGAATTATTTTATGGTTTATTTAGCCTCTATTTCATATCTGAGAAATACAGGAAGGCCAAGAAAGAAATGATCTTTTTTTCACAGAAATTGTTTTGCTAGAGTCTTCCTGAAAGAAAACAAAGGTAATGAGGAGAATCACTCTTTCCTTCTCTCTGATGCATTGCTTGTAGCTGAAAACAAAAATTTTGCACCATTTTTCCACATAAGATGGAAATGGTCATAAATACATCTAGCATATGTCATCCTCAAATCTAGGACTAAATTATTTTATATGTTTGGAATAGTTAAGAAATATGGTTGTTATTGTTGTTTTAATGATAATAATCAGGAGGAGGAAGGAAGAGGAGAATGAAAATGATAGGCAATCCACACTTGAAATTTGAAAGTGAGAGAGATGTTATTAATTATGAATTCCCATTCCCTGGTAACAAGATTCAAGAAGGTGCAATAGCTTATTTTGTTTTTTAAATAATTTCAGTTTAATTGAATATGTTAAGGAACCATAATATATTATTACTTCATAATTAGTACTTGGGAGTGCTGGCAGTGTACTTGGGAACCTGTATGAGAGGATGGCAGTAACTGTCATGAGAGTAAGTTGGATAGTGTGTATTCATGTAAGATTTGAGAATGAAGTCCAGTGTGAATGGAACTTGAAGGTTTGGGTAGCTCCCCAGGCAAACAGATACACACAGACACAGACATACAGACACACGATGTGTGTATGTACTTAGAAGAATGGTTATATGAGTGTAGAGACTAGGATCAGGGGTCAGGGTTAGCAATGGAAC
>JAQQSU010008728.1:10000-12871 GCA_028627135.1 Pseudochirops cupreus
GTGAATAGAGCACCAGCCCTGGAATCAGGAGGACCTGAGTTCAAATCCTGCCTCAAACACTTGACACACTAAGTAGCCATGTGACCTTTCACAAGCCACTTAACCCCAACTGCCCTTCCTTCTCCCCTCCAAAAATAAAAAAATAAGCAAAAAAAAAAAAGTGATATGATATGGGTATGCACATGATTGTGGTAAGGTGGTGGGTGGTATAGGGCAATTATTTCAGGATCAGGAGAATTAGTAAATTGGCACACTATCCCAAGGACACCAATGAATATAGAAGCATCACTTCAGGAATATTAGCAAAATAGAACAAAGATTCAGTGGTGCAACATTAATTGTATTTCTGGTATCTGGACACACTATTTGGAATAAGTTATTTAATCTTTTTGTTTGTTTGTCTTATCTTTTATTTTTAGCTAGTTACAAGACACTTTCAAGGAAAAAATTGATATTTCTATATTGTAGGCCCAATTTATTTAGAAATAATTTCAATTATAAACATCCCCTTTCACATGGTGTATATGTACTGCCTTCCTTTATTTTCTTCATTTAGTTACAAAACATCAAAATTCCAGAAAAGGAAATGCACATGCACACACACACACACACACACAGACACACACACACTTCACAATTAGAACTAATATATGATTGAACTTAAATATGCACTTAAATAAAGCATATTAGATGCCTGATTTAGAAAAAATACTTGATCAGGAAAAAAAACCACATCGCTTTTTATTAATTTTTAGAGATTTATCATTACATACCACAGAAGACATTTGTAAAAATCACATAGTAATTTTAATCAAAGAATTTTCTCCTTTTAAAAAACCATTTCTCACATTGGGTGGTGTCAAGAACTCAGTGGGACAAAATCCATAAATGATCAGAAATTCACAGTGTTTATTAAAATTCACAACTAAATTGATATCACAACTCCATATCTTAGACAGAATGGATATATTCCTCAGTTTTCCTTTACCCTATCATCTACAATCACTGTTCTTTGAAACACGTTTATCTCCAAAGACATTGTGGTTAAAGGACTTTTTACAAACACAGTAATAAGACTATAGACTTTTTCAAAGTTCTTTCAGAACCAATGTTTTGAATATTTTATGAATATAACTTTCTGAACAAATTTGTGCCTACAAAATATTGAATCATAGAAGTTAAAATTAAAAGAGAATTTAGAGATTCCTCTAGTAAACAAACCACCTCCTTTTTTTCAGAACACACTGACCTAGTGAGAAATGACTTGTCTATATCAGAGATAAGACTAGAACTTCTGTATCATTGTATGTATCTATCAGTAATCAAATTAACTACACTCACTTGGATTGTAAGAAACTACTTCTTAATCCAGTGGAATCATGATTTTATCAAAGTGTCCATCTTTCAAGGGTCCAGTTATCCCCTTTTCATTTGTTAACTTTCAGTATAATAATAATAATGCAAAAATTATAAGAAAAGCTAGCACTTATCCCAAATGTGGTCTCAACGAGTCAGACATGAGTGAAAAAAAATTACTTAACAACAAAGTCATTAATGACATATGTTAAGGTTTGCAAAGATTTTTATATGTCAACTCATTTGATTCTTTGATACACACAACAATGTGCATGGTCGGAATTATAATTATCATTTTACAGATAAGGCATCTGAAGGATAGAGAAGTTAAGGGATTTTTCCAGGATCAAACAACTAGTGAGTGGCTGAAAAAGGATTCAAACTCATCTTCTTGATTCCAAGACCTATCTTTTTTTTTTTAAATTAACTTTTTTTAATTTTTAGTTTACATCATTGATTTCCACAAGATTTTGAGTTTCAAATTTTCTCCCCATCTTTCCCCTTCCCCACCCCCCAAAAAATCTATCCCACTGTATACCCCCTTGCCCAATCGGCTCTCTCCTATATCCTTCCCCATCACCCCTCTGACTTTCTGGTAGTACAAGATGGATCTCCCTATCCCAGTGCCTGTATATCTGATTTCCCAGTTGCATGTAAATAATAATAATAATTATATATACATACATATATATATATATTTAAAATATGATTTTAGAATGTTAAATTCTAGATTCTTTCCCTTCCTCCCTTGTTACCCACCCACACTGGAAAGACAAGCAATTCAATACACGCCGTACATGTGTAGTTACACAGAACACCTCCACAATGTAGTTATGCAGAACACACCACCAGTGTAACACTTATGATATTTCCCTCCTTTCTATCCCTCCTCCTCTTGTTCTATTCTCTACTTTGTCTCTGTCTCTTTACAGAAGTGTGTGCTTCTAACAACTCTCCACCCCAACCTGCCCTTCCCTCCAACATCCCCCCTCTTATCCCCTTCCCCCCTACTCTCCTGCAAGGCAAGATATCCAATTTAGAGTGTATGTCATCTTCTTCCTAAGAAAAATTCAATGAGAGTAATGTTGATCCATTCCCTTTTTGCCTTCCTGTTCTTCCCCTCCATTGTAACAGTTGTCACTTGCCTCTTCTATGTGAAATGATTGACCCCATTTTGTCTCTCCCTGTCTCCTCTCATTCTATTCCTCTCACATCTCTTAATTTCACCTTTTAAAATATCATCCCTGGATTCTTCTCAGCAATGCATGGCTATAAGACAACTCTACAGGTCTCAGGATGGAAGGAGACACCAACATTCAGAGAAAGATCTAGAAAGAACACAGTTTAAATGGAGACTGAAGCAATCCACATGCTATGGCTCTTTTCATTGTTTGGTTTTGTTTCCTTTTTCCTATTGTTCACTCCATTGGTTACCACCCTTCTACACAATCAGACTAATGTCAAACATGAAAGTATTTGCAGATTTTATACTTGACTGCATGCCACCATGGGGGG
>JAQQSU010008729.1:0-12871 GCA_028627135.1 Pseudochirops cupreus
AGTTACACCCGGGAAGCCTTACCGCTAGGACTCTAAGGCCTTCCCCCCCCCCAAGGCTTGGATCCTTTTATCTACCCCAGATCCACACCCTGCACGTGACACAGCCCAGCTGAGCGGGATTAAGAGACGGGAGGTAAATTGTAATCACAAGGGCATGAAGACCCCAAGGTGTGGAGACATCCATCGGGAACCTCCGGCATCCCATGCAAGAAAGTTCTGAGCAATGCAACATCCCCTGGCCAGGGATGGCGCAATATGCTCTGACCTCCACGTGACCCAACTGATTCCCGGGCCTCAAACACATCCCTGTGTCTCAACATTGCCATGTGCAATCTGGCACTATTTTGTGACCCTTGCACCTGCTTATGTTCCCATATATATTTCAATTATCCATTGTATGACCCTCAATTTTGATACTTTGATATTTCCTAATTGATTACTATTTTTGTTGTTTAAATATTTCAATACTTCAATGGTTCCAGTATCTTATATAACATGACCACTCCCTCCAATGATTCAGATTGCAAACTGTCCATGTCTTCTCATCTTATGTGATTATTGTCCACATTCTCCCATAAATCCTTCTTTGGTGGGACAGCAAGGAGGTACAGTGGATAGAACACCAACCCTGCAGTCAGGAGGACCTGAGTTCAAATATGACCTCAGACACTTAATAGCTGTGTGACCCCCTGAAAAAAGGAAGGAAGGAAGGAAGGAAGAAACAAAGAAAAGAAAATCCTTCTTTGGAACTGCACCTAATAGGTTAGAAGATTTTCTTGTTTTTGTTTTTAAAACATTGAATTGGTACTGATGTAGAATCCAGGCTGACCATTTGTTATGTTTCCAGACATATAGCATCCATTTCCAACCATTTTTACAACCATTATAGCATCATCATCAGAATATTGGAATTAGAAAAGTTCTTTTTAAAATCTTTTTAAAAAATTAATTAATTTCTTTACTTTTAGTTTACAAAATTCAGTTCCACAATCCTTTGAGTTTCAAATTTTCTCCCCTTACCTCTCCTCCCTCCCCGCCCCCGCCACCATGGCAGCATGCAATCAGGTATAGGATCTGCATATACCTTCACATTAAACATTAGTCAGGTTGTAGAGAAGGATTATAACGAATGGAATGAACAATGGGAAAGAGGAAACAAAACAAGAAAAAAAAAGAGAGCAGGTAGTTTGCTTCAATCTGCATTCAAACTCTGTAGTTCTTTCTCTGGATGTGGACACCTCTTTCCATCATGAGTCTTTTGGAGTTGTCTTACAACCTTGTATTGCTGAGAAGAGCCCAGTCTATCAAAGTTAGTTGTCACACGTGTTGTGTTGGTAATTGTGTACAAATTTCTCCTGGTTCTGCTCTTCTCACTCAACATCAGTTTATATAAGTCTCTCTAGGTTATTATGAAGTCCATCTGCTCCTCATTTCTTATAGCACAATAGTATTCCATTACATTCATATACCACAACTTATTTAGCCATTCCCCAATTGATGGGCATCCCCTTGATTTCCAATTCTTTGCCACAAAAAGAGCTGCTATAAACATTTTTGTACATACGAGGCCTCTTCCTACTTCCATGATCTCTTTGGGATACAACCCTAGAACTGGTATTGCTGGGTCAAAGGGCATGCACTTATTTATAGCCCTCTGGGCATAGTTCCAGATTGCCCTCCAGAATGGTTGAATCAGTTCACAACTCCACCAACAATGCATTAATGTGCCAATTTTTTCACATCCTCTCCAGCATTCATCATTTTCCTGTTTTGTCATCTTAGCCAATCTAACTGATGAGATGTGGTACCTCAGAGTTGTTTTGATTTGCATTTCTCTAATCAATAGTGATTTAGAGCATTTTTTCATATGCTTATAGATATCTTTTATTTCTTCCTCTGAATACTGCCTGTTCATATCCTTTGAGCATTTATCAATTGGGGAATGATAAGTTCTTTTTTAAAGAGTGACTTGGGGTCATTGAAAGGACTGACAGTTTTTAGAAGGTAATCCAACCTACTTTCTCCCCTCTCTTCTGATCTTAGATCTATGTATTGCTGGATCCATGCAAAGGGTTGATCCTTGGGTGGTCTGTATGACAGATGTTCTACAGTCATTTTGTTTTCTTGTTAGGTTGAATTCATTTGGATGAATATGGACCTCATTTAGACTTTGCATTGCTCCAGGGCTCAATGTAATCAGAATAATTTTGCACAAATAGGATCATTTGGAAGACCTCTCACATCTTTAGGGAATATTTCCTCCAGGTGAACTTTACACTGGTGACTATCCATGGTACAGTGGGAAGTATACTGGATTTAGGGACAGAAGAACCCTATTCTGAATCCCATCTTTACCTCTTGTTATTTGTGTGATATGGACAAATATTTACCTTGTCTGCTTCTCAGTTCTGTAAAATGGAGGAATTTGATTAGATGGCCTCTGAGACCCCAATTTTCAAATTTCAATTGGCCTCCCAGTTGAAATCTATGATCCTACAAGTTAGAAGGAAGATTACAGGGCATCTAATCTAATTCATACCCTTAAAAGAATTTCTGCTACAATACGGCCAAAAAATGGTCATCTTTGGTCCTTTGCTTGAAGCCCCAGTTAGTGGAAACACTTACAATCTCCCAAGGCAGTTCTGGTATCTGACCCTAACCCTACTTGCCAGAGCCTCAGGTTGTAGTGAAGATCAGAAGATATAATTGCAAAAGGCTTAGCATAGTTTCTGGAAGATAGTAGGTTCTTAATAAATGTATGTTCCTTTCTCTTCCATTACTGCCCCTCCCCCCCATACCCAGAACAATTGATCTATATCAGGTGTGTCTCAGCCCTAGGAGCTCAAAGTAATTGTTAAAGGTCAAAGATTCACTGGTGAGAAAAGATTCTGATATTGTACTTGATTGTGACCATCCCCACCCAGGATGATAGGGATTTGGTTGACATTATGTCACTCAGAGAGGTTGAAACTCTATTGTTGGTTCCTCCCCTACAGATAAAAGTCTTGGTTTCTTTGGTTTGTATTTGGAAAGTAGGGAAGAGATATTCACCTAGATTTTGTGTGTGCTTTTGGAAAGCAAAGGAGAAAGGGCCTCAGCTATGAATGATACTATTTGGATCAGAAGCTAAAAGGATTGGATAGATTTCCCCCAAAATTGTTTGATGTCTTATAGACAAAGCTTTAGTCTTTGTTTTATAAGTGTAGAATGGCGATGTGTCATTTGAGCAATCCTTAGTAATTGGTAGGTGTGACAGTGGGTGCAGCTAGGCAACATAGTGGATAGAGTGTAGGGGGGCCTGTGGTCAGGAAAACTTGAGTTCAATCTGGCCTCAGACACGTAGTGAGCTGTATGACCCTGGACAAGTCACTTAACCCTGTTTGCCTTAGATTCTTCATCTGTAAAATGAGCTGGGAAAGGAAATGGTAAACCTCTCCAATATCTTTGCCAAGAAAACCTCCAAAGGTGTCACAGAGAATCAGACATGTCTGAAAAAATGACTAAAACAACAACAAAAACAGGTGTTACAGTACAGAGAGCACAAGTCTTGAAGTCAGGAAGATCCGAGTTTGAATTCTGCCTCTCAGTCTCAGTTTTCTTATCTGCAAAAATGAAGATCTTAATATATAATTCACAAGGTTATTACAAGGATCACATTATACATAAACATATTTGATACACACACATATATAAAATATTAGCTATTATTATGGATACAAGTTGTCATGTTATTTGCCATGTGTCCTTTGCCAAATGCCTTCCAGGGGACAGGTGAATTAATACTGTTTCTCAAGGTCCATAGAATGATGCTTCCTCTTAAAATGAAGGGGAGACTTGATCAAGTTCTCCTACCCATTTTAATTCTTATATTTGGTGGCAACGCCTCTCCAAGTGAATAATTTTAAGGTAAAGCAGCATGGATTCTAAGACAAGGAAAAGGAGAAAGACCATTCATAAAATATGCATCCAAATGAGATTTATCAATAACTGTTCTTTAGAGCTGATCAAGGCCTCAGAAGGGCTGGAGAGGGAGGATGCTACAAATTTCCAGATCTGTATCAGATCAATGGATATGTGTGTATGTAGGGAGGTGGTTGGGGGAATAAGAGAGGGGTAACTATTTTTTAAAATGACTTCCCACTTCAGAAAAACCTGGAAAAACTTATACGAACTGATGCTGAGTGAAGGAAGAAGAACCAGGAGAACATTATACACAGTTACAGCCACATTGTGTGATGACCGACTTTGATAGACTGGGCTCTTCTCAGCACTGAAAGGTTATAAGACAACTCCAAAAGCTCATGATGGAAAATGCTGTCCACATCCAGAGAAAGAACTATGGGATCTGAATGCAGATTGAAGCATAATATTTGCTCTTTCTCTTTTTTGTTTTGTTTCTTCTTTCTCATGGTTTATTCCATTAGTTATAACTCTTTACAACATGACTAATGTGAAAACATGTTTAATGTGAATGTATATGTAGAGCCTATGTCAGACTGCATGCTGTTTGGGGGAGGGAAGGGGAGAAAATTTGGAACTTAAAAGCTTGTGGAACTGTTGCAAATTAAAAAGTAATTAATTAATTTTTCAAAAGAAATCTAAAAAAAAATAAAATGATTTCCAGCTTTTCCCTTTGGTACAGGAAATATCTTATTTCTGATGTCTATTAGTTTATCTTCCTTACCAGGGGTTTTAGAACAGTGATTGGTGAAGGAAGTAAGGTGTGACATATTTTTGCTCTCACATCTATACCCTGAGATCTTTGAGAATCATAATTAATTGATATGGTGAAGTAGAGGGGATGAGAAGAGAGGGGAGAGGAGAGGAAGGAAGAGGGGGGGGAGGGGAGAAAAAATAGTAAACCATACTCCTTTCTTCCAAGCTTGAAGGTTTTCTGCCCCATTCCTTGACCTCATTCCTGTTCTGGCTACCAGAACATGTGATGTTTGGGAACATGTGATGGTGAATAACATTAGACATGGTTGACAGGAAGCCAGACTCTAACGTTCTTAATCTTCAGTTTGGCTAATCATTACCTTAGCTAATTTCATTTTTAGATCAACTTTCAAAGCTGTTCTGTCAGTTCTTTCCTAAGCTCGCTGAACTGTGGTTGCCAATTTTTCATTTATTAATCACCATAGATGCCTTTCTTAATTTTCCACCAGAAGGTATTTTAAACACTAGCACTATCATGCCCATTTCAATCGAAATCTTAGATCCAAGATTAGGTTGGAGTTAAATTTTTTCTTATAATTTAGTGAATCTCCCATGTTCATATTTTATCATCCCATGGAATTCACAAACTCATTGAATTATACTATGGTCACATATTGTACAATGATCATTTGTCTCTAAATTACTCCCAAACCTGTTTTCAGTCTGGACCTGTAACTTGTGTGATGTGAGCCAGTTAGACCAGGGCTTTTCAGGCAGAGATGGTCCAGGCATATGCAAACAGAGATACTGAGGAATATCCATGAGGATTCTCCTTACCTGTTTCTGTTTACCCTAGAACAGGTGCATTCATTGACAACACACACACACACACACACACACAGACAAAAAGAATGGGGGGGGTGGTGGGGAGAATCTGGTTCTTCTCTGGCAGAAAATCCAACAGCCTTGTCAATTACTGCGGACCATGCTGAGCCACCTGGCTGCCGCAGGTTTTCTAGGATTCAGCTACAGTACTATTTCTGGGGCTTTTCCTCACTGCATAGGGCCAAAGCAGAGATACGGAGATATCACTGATGGGAAGGGCACCAACCTTTTTCCCTTTTTGCACGAATGTGTAAATTTGCACGACAATGTAAATGGAAATAGCAACAATGACAAATTATCTGGATTCCATGTGGTTGTAATGATCAAGAAGCTTGGTGTTTGAGGAGCATAGGGAAAATGCACTCACCACCCTTCTTTGCAAAGGTGGAGGACTGTGGGTGTGGAATATGCTATACTTTCAGACTTGTCTTGGTTTTTTTTCTAAATCGTTTGTCTCATTATTTTAAAAAATTGTTATAAGGGATGGCTGAATAGAGAGTTCCCTATACTGTGTAATCAGAATCTTGAAAGGTGTTCACAGCCACTGTCCTCTGGAAAGCTTGGCTTTACAGCCTTCCTTCCCTAACCTGGCCCTTTTTGCTGTCTCCCTTCCTAATATGTCTAGTCAAAATCATTCAATTTAATGACTTACTGAAGTCTACAGTATCTAATTTTGAATTTTTTTGGTCATAATCTGTGATTTCATCCATTAAAGAGCTCCCTGCTGTAGAAACTCTTGGTACTGGTGCAGATTGGCACTTCATTTTTCATTTATAGCCTTAGAAGGTTGTCTGTGGCACTGGGAGATGATATGATTTGTCCATAGTCACAGAGCTACTATGTGTTAGAGACAAACTGGAACCCAGAACTTTCTGATTCCAAGGCCAGCCCCCTAGTCATTCTAACATGCTGCTTCTTACTGTGGTGTTGTATTATTCTGTAATTACTATGTGCCTATCTGTTTCACCCGTCCTAAAAAACTAAAAGAATCCAGCCTCACAGGACTCATGCCTTACATTTCCCTATCCATAATTTAGAGAGAGTTAGGAACAGAGTAGGCACTCAATAACCACTTCTGGCTCCATAGATTGATTGCATCTCCGGCGTGGAGCAAAGTCCTTTTGTCTCCCAATATTTATTTTCTTTCTACCCTCACATTTATGCTCATTATCTTAAACATCCCAACACATTACCCAGCCTCTTTGTGTATTCCCAGGGCTCACTGATTCATCAGAAAATTACCAAGGCTTTTGCAAACAGAAAACAAAACAAAACAAAAACTTTATTTTCCCCCAATGTGTTTTTATCTATTAAACACTTGTTTGCACATTGTTGCAAAGCAACCTGAATATAATGTGACATTTCCAACAAGGAAAGGGATATTAAGTTTTAACAGCAGATACAAACTTTCTCATTGTAGGTTATAGCAACAACAGGTTGTCCTGAGATTTCAAGGACCTTTTAAATTTTAAACAATGTATCATAAACGCCAGCCCTTTCCACTTGGGGAACAACTTCTGGGTGGCCGAGAGGACAGTCAGAGTCCCTGAAAGCGCTTTGAAAATATGGAGAACAAGAGACACTGTATCAGCGTTATCAACAATGTTGTGTGATCTCAGAGGAGTCTGCAATGAAGAGGGAGTAATCCACCCTGGCAAGGTGCCTGATTTGTTTATATTCTCTTATATTTCAATATGGATTGGAAGAGAAACAGCACAATTTTAAAAGATTCTTGTAGCTGAAGAGGCAGTGTGCCATAAAGGAAGGAGAGCTGGCTTTGGCATCCAGAAAATCTTTGTTCAAGACTTGCCTAAGCCATATACTGACTGTGTGACCCTGAACAATTCACTTAGTCTCTTAATGCCACAGGCAACTTGTCTAAGAATAAAAGTTGCAAAGCAGGCGTTGATCCACACTCCTACAGGGAATTTGTTCATCTGTATTCCTTAAACATGAAATTACAGGTTCGATACTCCCCCCTCGCCCCCCCCCCATGGAGACAATTTTAGTTGATGCATGATTCCATAATGTGTGTGTATATTTTTATGTATATACATATGTATATTGTGGATGGGTGTGTAAGTAGCTGAAGGTGTTTCAACCCTGGGTCCACAAACTTGTTTTGTAAAAAATATTTTGACAACTCTATTTTAATATAATTAATTTCCTTTGTAATGCTATGTATTTTATTTCATTCACTTAAAAATATTATTCTGAAAAGGGGCTCATAGGTTTCGCTGAGCTGCCAAAAGGGTCTATAACACACACACACAAAGATAAAAACCTCTGATATAGGCTTTTTAAAAGAGGGCTCTGTGAAAGCAACTCAGGAGTTCTAAGAAAGAATTCTTTACCATGAATATAGTAGTTATATTTTCCATTAAGAAGATGATTGCTAAAGGAAGATAATTCAAGTATTACAAAAATACTGATGATATTTTTAAAAAAGTCACAAGGATGAGGAAAAAAAAACCCATGCAGAGACATATTTTCACCACACACTATTTCCTTCCCCCCACACTGCAGATAACTTGCAGATTATCCAAAAATGGTTCATCTACTTCCTGATATTCTTACCCCTACCTCTACCTCTAGAATTTTTTTTTAAAACTTCTTCTAATGGGAAGAACAGCAGCACCATCAAGTTCTGGCCACCATATTTGGGATGTAATTTTTCTTAGGGGAACACTTTGATGGGAAAGCTAAATATGATCACTACTGACATTTCTGAAGCTGAGAATTATCCCCACTCAGAGTCGCTGTGTAGACTTCTAGTTTGGCAGGAGACTCTTTCCAAAACCAACAAATAAAAAGGGCTCTGCTTTAATTATTTTGTATATCAAGGGTTCTTCTCACGTCTTTGTTTATTTCAGGAAAGCCTCCCCCTCCTCCTTTTTGAAAGAATTCTACAACTTGGGCTCAAGTACATTTTACATAGGTGTGGAATGCTATAGAAATAAAAGTCTTGCAAGAAAGTGTTGAGAGAGAATGAGAAAGAGTGAGAACAATTTGTAGTCTAAGGAATCAAATCAAGAGCCTTAGACTCTGATTTCCAAATGCTTTATCAAGAGTCAGCAGATCTGAAAGCCTGTTTTGAAAAGCCTCCTTGATTTTGTAGCTAAAGTTGTTTTAAGGAGATAGGATATCTTTTAAAAAAAATAACATCTGTTTGGGGGTTGGCATTGCCAATTATCTTCTATTTCTTAATGTTTTTAGCTGGTTTCACAGAATAGTCTTGAGCTCTTGGAGAAAGCAACCACACCAACGGGAGAGACGGTTGTGCTCCTTGGAAGTCTCATGATTTTCTCCTGCCTGTGCTCATTACTGCCTGCCTCTCCATCTTGTCCTTTGGTCCCTAAACATTATTGTCAGCCTATAGAATTTCAAAGAGCTATTAAGCCTAGGAAACCCTCTGTTGTTCTCCCTTGACACTGCTGCTCTAAATCTTACGAGAACATAAGCAAAAGCTGACAACTTCAAGAGCAGATCTACTCCGTTATAGAGTGTGCCAAATGCCAACATGTTTGTGTATGTGTGTGTGTGTCTGTGTGTGTGTGTGTGAGAGAGAGAGAGAGAGAGAGAGAGACAGAGAGAGAGAGAGAGAGAGATAGGAGAGTGAGAGAGAGAGAGTTTTGGGAGTCTGTGATAAGTAAGAAGGGATGAGTTTTTTGTTAATTCTCACAGTGTGACTTTGGGAGAAAACTGAAAGGAAATAGCTAAAAAAAAAAAAGTCAGAAAACATTTTTTAACCCTACCCCAGGAAGTTTTAGAGAGTTACAGAAGTCACTTCCAACTCCTTTGTGTAGTGTTGAAATGGGAAGCCTGTGGAGAATGGTTGATCACATGCAACTAGTAGAAAGCTCACTTATTTTCACTCTGGGCTGCTACTGAGGTGAGGATAGTGGTGACTTGATGCATTGCCTAGGCTAGGGAAAAGACCTATTAATCTTTGCTTTCCTCTTTGATTCTGAATGAATATGGAGGGATACCTGAGCTTAAATACCCAGAGGAATAGAAAAACAGTTAAGTATGTCCACAAAACCTGAGCTGGGTTTGCCAGCAATAAAATATACCCCAAAGTTTGTAATTAGGAGTGGAAAAATAATCTTATCAATATATTTGAATTTACTTAAATGAGTAACTCTCATCATCATATTCCAACTCATCTTCATTATCATCATGCAGCAGACCATACTTAAATTTCCGATAGACTGTGCCATCTTGACCCATGTAGACAATGTCATCATCTTCATCTTCATCGTAGTCCCGGTCTCTGTATTCAATAACTTGGTCCTCCTGGAAGTTGGTGCTCTCTTGATAGCTGCTTTTGTAGGAAGATGAAGTCTTGTTTTGGTATGATAGTTTCTCATATCCAGCCTTGTGAGCCTTTTGGGATTTGGCCCTAGATCTCTTCCAGACATAGATTGTGACCCCGAAGAGGAGGATCAGCATGATGGAGGAAGTAACGAGCAGACCTGTCCGCTTTGACTTCTCAGTCTTGGGTATAATCACACCATGTCGAAAGCTGCACTCCTCTGGAGGAAGATGGAACCAAATGAAAGCAAGCAAGAAAGAAAGCAAGAAAACAAGCAAGCAAGCAAGGAAGAAAGAAAGAAAGAAAGAAGGAAGGAAAGGGGAAAGAATAAGTTTTGGAGGTTAGCTCTTTGGAAATTGTATCCCAAATGCTAGAAGCACTGGATGTTACTCTAGTTCCCATAAAGGAAACACCTCTGGATGTCTAAAGAATTGAATTTTATATATCTGGACAAGGATTTCTGGGACAAAGGGGGCCACAAGGATCCTCTCAACACCCCATACCATTTGGGGTCAACTCAAAATGACTTCCAAATGATCCCATGTATCCTTCTCCCAAATTCCCCTTCCCTCATGGGAAATATTGGAAAAGTCTATTCATATTCCCAATTCTTGCTCTCTTGGCATATAAAGCATATAAAGAACATAGTTCCTACCTACCATTCTAGCCTTTTTTTTTTTTTGGAAGGGGGAAGTCAAGGCAATTGCAGTTAAGTGACTTGCCCAAGGTCACATAGCTAGTAAGTATGTCAAGTGTCTGAGGCTGGATTTGAATTCTGGTCCTCCTCACTCCAGGGCCTGTGCTCTATTCACTGTGCCACCTAGCCGCCCCTAGTCTTCTTTCATATTCTGTTCAGGTAAGAAAGACTTAAACCACAACTTGGGGGGAGATAAGGTTATATTTTAAAAATGTATTTCTTCCATCTGTCCTCATAATTTTCAGAAATGAAGGGCTAGTCAGTCAGCAAAGGATTACTTCCTTATTCCTCATTCCTAATAAATAAAAATGATCACAGGTGACTAAGAATAGGACACAACAAAAGACAAATCTTTGTTTTTCCATCACCTGGGAGGCTGTAATTTGTGGTGAGTTGCTGGGTGATTTGTGGGGACCTCATCTTTATTCCTAAAATGGGAATGGTCACTAATTGATATGGGACAGAGAAAAGAGGTATTCTCTGGGAAGGAGAGAGGGAGGGATACTTGGGGAAATTATGATTTTTAAAAAAGATATCAAAGCAAGCTCATTTATAATTTTAATAATGCTGCCTAATATCTCAGGTGGTTTCTGTCTGCTGGGTTATTCAGCTGATGAGCTTGAAGTTAGCTAATACACCTGAAGCTAGGTGGTACAGTATATAGAGTTCAGAAAGATCTGAGTTCAAATCACTTACTTGTGTGTCCCTAGGCAAGTTTAACCTCTATTTGCCTCAGTTTCCACATCTGTAAGATGGGGATACCTTCCAGGAGGTTATTGTAAGGGTCAAATAAGATAATATTTGTAAGGCACTTAGTACAGTGCCTGACACAGTTGTTCAGTTGTCTCTGACTCTTTGTGATCTCATGGACCATAATGTCCATAGGAGTTTCTTGCCAAAGATACAGGAGTGGTTTTCCATTTCCTTCTCCAGTGAATTAAACCAAACAGAGGTTAAGGGATATGCTCAGGGTCACACAGCTAGTATTATCTGAGACCAGATTTGAACTCAGGTCTTTACTCTAGGCTCAGTGCCCTAATCCACTAGCCACAGGGCCAACTAGGTGCCTCCTGGGCAAACAGAGGTTAAGTGACTTGTACAAGTATCTAAAGTTGGATTTGAATTCAGGTCTTCCTGACTACATGCCCAGGTACTAGTGGTTCATAGAAATTCATTAGGACCCTTTGGAGTAGCCCCACAAAGCTTGAAGAAGTTCTGAATGATGCTAGTAATAAAAGTGAAGCTCTTATCTTCCATGTGCTCTCTGACATATGGCAATAAAAGGCCTTAGTTCCTGGTTCATCATTCAGGGGCATTGATATTATAAGCGCAATTCTTCTTTTCTTTTTTTTTTGAGGAGAGAAGGCAATTGGGTTAAATGACTTGCACAAGGTAACATAGCTAACTGTCAAATGTCTGAGGCTGGATTTGAACTCAGGTCCTCTGAACTCCAGGACTGGCACTCTATTCACAGCCCCATGTCAGTTATTCTTAATTGACACACAAAGAAGTAAGGGCAGTCAAGTCTCCAGGTACGTGTTTGTGTATGAGAAGCTGAGGATCAGCTGTTGTTGGGGGTGGGGGATGGGGTGGTTGGAAGGGAGTCAGAGAAGTGAAAGGAGAAGGAATGATTAGCATTTGCAAATGCATATGGGTGTTGTTGACTGGGCTTGTTGTGGCATCTCATTCAATTCAACTGATTTTTATTAACACCCCCCCCCAACTATGAGTAAGGTTTTATCTTAAGTTGTAGAGATATAAAACAAATATGAAACAAAACAAAAACATTCCAAAGCCACCAAGAGATTACCCTCTCTTTTGGGGTAGGGTGGGACAGGAATTCAGAATGGAAACAGAGAAGCAAATGCAAAAGATAGGGACTGGGACCAGAAGAGACTGGGAAAGGGACAACATGGGATTTCACTGCCATAGGAGGGAAACTCCCTTTGTCAATGTGGGTCAGCGCCTCCTCTGCCTAGAATGCTGAAGAGATCAGACTTCTCCAGGGTCACAAATAAAAAGAAAGTATAAATATAATTGAGAAAGAGAGAGAAAGAGAGAGAGAAAGAGAAAAAGAGAGAGAGAAAGAGAGAGAGAGAAGGAGAGAGAGAGGAGAGAGAGAGAGAAAGAGAGAGGAGAGAAAGAGAAAGAGAGAGAGAGGGAGGGAGAGAGGGACAGAGAGAGAAAGAGAGAGAGAAAGAGAGAAAGAGAGAGAGAAAGAGAGAGAGAGAAGGAGAGAGAGAGAGGAGAGAGAGGAGAGAGAGAGAGAAAGAGAGAGGAGAGAAAGAGAAAGAGAGAGAGAGGGAGGGAGAGAGGGA
>JAQQSU010008730.1:0-12870 GCA_028627135.1 Pseudochirops cupreus
TTTCACATGGCCCTCTATTTTTTCATTTGTTTGGATCTGTTTGATAGTATCTTGATTTCTCATGAAGTCATTTGCTTCCATTTGCTCCACTCTAATTTTGACGGAATTATTCTCTTCAGAGTGCTTTTGAGATTCTTTCTCCATCTGGTAAAGTCGACTTTTTAAGGCATTCTTGTCCTCATTGGCTTTTTGGGCCTCTTTTGTCATTTGAGTTAATCTATTTTTTAGGGTGTTGATTTCTTCAGTCAGATTGCTGACTCTCTTTTCATGATTTTCTTGCAGCATTCTTATTTCTCTTCCCAATTTTTCTTCCACTTCTCTTATTTGGTTTTGAAAATCCTTCTTTAGCTCATCCCTAGCTTTCAGGCAATCTTCATGTTTATTGGAAGCCCCTGGTGGGGGGCACTCTGGCTGCACTCTTCTCTTCCCTCTCTCTGCCATGATCCTTCTTTTCCCCAAAGAAGGAATCTAGGGTTTGGTTGCTGTTCTTACTTTGTTTCTTATGCTTATTCTTACTCTCGGTTGGTCAGTCCGTGATTATTTTTTTTAAATCTCTGTGGGGCTCTGCTTCCAGAAGGGAAAGCTTTGTCCCAAATCGCTGGATTCCTCCCGGGTGCCGTAGCCCTCAGGAAGGTGCTGGGTCCCTTTCCTACTTACTTCTGGCTCACTGGATAATGAAGACTCACAAGACCGAGGCCCAAGACCACAATCTGGATCCAGGCCACTCAACGTGAGAGCACTTGGCCTCTGAACGAGGCTTAGTCCCCCTGCTGTCTGCAGGCCAAGGGCATGGAAGCTGCAACGCGGAGGTGGGTGCAAGACCTCTGCCTTTTCGCTTTCCAGCCCTGGATGCCTTTTGGCCAGACTGCTTTTCTCCCCCGATTTCGCAAGTTCCACTGACCTAGTTTTCAACACTGCTGCAGCTGCTGCTAATCCACTCACCAGGGGCTCCTTGGCTCCTCCTGTCCAGCCGCCCCCAGGGCTCAGCCAGGGCTTCAGGCCAGTCTGGTTTCAGTTTGCAGTGCTGATATGGTTCCTCGTAGCCAAGCTGACTTTAGTGGAAAGTATATTTGTGTGCGTTTTGGAGTTCTAGGATTAGTTTAGAGTCCTATTTTATGGGTATTTTGGGGTGGCTATGTGAGAGCTGTGATATGTTGCTGCTCCTACGCTGCCATCTTGGCTCCGCCCCCATGCTTTTAAATAATTGAGGGAAATACTAAATTTCAGTTAGAAGTTAGTAAAATTAAAGATATATTCTTTTTTTTCACATCCAAATTCATAGACTACCTGAAATCTATTCATAGACCTCTTGGGGACCTGCAAACCCCAAGTCAAGGATCTCTAATCAGGTAGGATATAAACTCTTCGAGGGAAGAGACATCTTTGTACTATTATTGCCACTTTCTAGCACATAATAAACACAATCTATTTTGGATATTTTGGATTGATGCTTGAATTTTAGATTCCTGAAAGAGAACTTATAGCTAGGAAATTGAGTTCCAAAAAAATTAGGGGACTTGTACAGTGTAACACAGCTAACACTTGGCAAAGTTGGTAGTGCCCCCCCATGCTTTGTTCTCTTTGCCAGGCAGTTTTTATCAGCTCAACATAAATTAGATTATCTATCTATTATTTTTAACTAAAAGGAAGGGATTGCTGGGAATGGGGGCAATTAGATGTCTGACACTGGGGAGAAGAGGAAGTGCTGATAAAAAGAGGGAGGATGGCCCAAAATGGAAAGAGGATACAGCACCTTTAGTTATATTTGATTTCAGGTAAGAGTCATAGTTAACCTTTTGGAACAGCTAATCATGAAGCAAAGATACATATTATTCATAGGGTATCATAGCCAGGCTGAAGATTAATCAGGTGGGACATAATCTTGTTTAAAAAAGAAACTAACACAATGGAGAAACTGAGTCAAGGAGCTCATACCTTTGGTGTTCCTCTCAACTTTTCCCAGATTCAATAAAATACCATATGGGGCAGCTATGTGGTACATTGGATGGAACATTGACCCTGCGATCAGGAGGACCTAGGTTCAGATCTGGCCTCAGACACTTAACACTTATTAGGTATGTGACCCTGGACAAGTCACTTAATTCCAATTGCCTTGCAACAATGATAACAAATAATAATCCACTTGTAGTAGTTTTCAGACTGAACTCCCTTAAAGTAACTTGTGGCACTTCCCTCAAATGGTGGATTATTGACTTAATGATACTTCGGATATTCATAACTGAATTCAAAACTCAAAAAAAAAATCAAATTCCAGTCCCAAGAGATTTTTACTTCCAACAACAAGTTTCACTAATTATAACTTAGGGCTAAATGCAATTATTATTATTTACTCACTTTGTTGCAATATCGATTAGCAATAAAAACACGTATCATGCCTTACACACACAAAAAAATCATTCGACATCCTTTTGTTCTTCACTTTAAACTTATTCTGGTATAAAAATCAATCATTGGGAATCAAGAAAATAATTACATTCAGGAATTCCACATAGATCATGAATAAATGATTGTTCACTAAAAGAGGAAAAATAGAAAAAAATCCCACTCATCATAATATGTTCCCAGACTAGCAGATATTTATATTTTAAAATATTGTATATTAATGCCGAAATTGAAAATAAATCATTGGGACTGGAGTCCACTGAGACAAATATGGCCCAAGACATAACTTCAATATATACAGTTCCAACTATAACTTTACAATTTTCATAATCACAAGTAATCATATAAATCATTTCTATACTATAAGCAAATTTGTAAATCCCACTCCACCCCCCATCCCTGTCAAGGAATGTTAGTAATGGAAGAAAGGATCCCATTTTCTCAGTAAACCAATTCACAAGTTTTCATTATGGCTGATAAAATTTTATGACCTTGCTCAAGCATAAACCTGAGAAGTTTACAAATAAGAAGATTATAAAGTCTCAATCTCTCTCTCTTTCTCTCTGTCTGTCTGTCTGTCTATCTCTCCTCACAAAGTAAGTAATTATTATTATTCTCTCTTAAAATATACTCATTTAATTACTTCATTGGTTATATCATAACAATAGCCTCTAATATTTTAACTAATAATTCACAATATCCAGATAAAAATAATTAAAATTTTCAATGATAAAATTGCATTGTCTTCTTAATAGCATTCCTTATGCAATGGATCCCCCAAAATCACAACATAAGAAAATTTAGACACACAATAATAACACGTATGATAGCATGAAACAAAACGACATCAGTGAGATGACATTAATTCAGTCTAATGCATTTCCAAATTATCTTACATAGAAGACCATTCATTTGATCACCTTCAGCATTTTATACTAATCGCATTAAAAACCCAGTATATAGCTACCAGTATGGAGTGATTATATTCAGTTAAAGAAATAATAATAATAAACATTTACATGCTGCTTACCACATGCCAGGCACGACATTAAGCATTTCACAATTATTGTATCGTTTGGATCTATACAGCGACCATGGGAAGTAGGTCGTCATTCTTCTTACAGATGAGGGAACTGAGGTAAACAGAGGTAAGGTAACTTGCTTAAGGATACACAGCCAGCAAATATCCAAGACCACCTTTTGACGAAGGTTTCTCTGAGCCATGAAATTGCCTTTCCTTTTGCACTAAAGAGAAATCAATCTGTCACCATCCAGGGACAGAGCGACACAAGATCTGAGTGTTGTTTCTCTAACATTCAAAATTCTATTCTCATTTTTCCTCAAAAAAAAATTCTGCTGAGAGTTACCTCAAAATTTACTAAAGCATTTCAACCTTTATAAAAACACTGCAAACACAATTTGGGAATTCACAGCAGAGAAATTAAATTTAAGTAATAAATTTAGTCTCTAATTATTTTATAATGCCATACATTTCTTCAAATTGGGAACAAAGGTTCCCTTTTATCTGTGTGTCTTGTCTGTTTTCTAAATTGACCAGAATTAAAAGACAAAGAGAGAAACTTTCTTTCTGAAGGAAATTTTTTCCCCACTCTTTCTCCTTCTCCTTCAGCTGACCAGGCCCCAGGAAAAAATGTAATTTGACTCAGAAACATAAACAATATGACAAGACAAACAAGAACACTTAAAAATCACTGTGCGCAAGTAGAAGTCCCTTTTCAGGCCAAATTTATTGGTAAAGCTAGAAATGACCAATGAAAGGGATCTTTAGCTCCTCTGCAAGCAAAAAGACCCTGAATAAAGGCAGACAGTCTGATCCTTTTCTTTGTGCGAAAAGTAGAAGCATCCAAAAGCTAGAAGGCAGCATCATAGATGTCAAAACAATATGACTGGGTGGAAGTTTGGAATGCAGGATTAGCAGCAACCCCTCCTTCTATCTTGTTGCTATGGAAAGCTCATGACTAGTTAATGTCACAGTGATGACAGATCAGATTTTTGTGAAGGCTAGTTAATGTTGCAGAGATAATAGACCAGACTTCCTGGCATCGACCTGCCCCCTTCAGGGATAAAAGATTTCTTTGATGCAAGAATAGAACAATGATTAGTGGGAAAATTGAACTTCTAAACTTAATTCAAAGAGGAAAGCTGAACTTAAGAACTTAAATCAGAGACAAAGAAACATGACTTAGTCGGTATAGAAAATGGTGGTGATACAGAATGGAATCAATTACCAAAATGGGGACAATATCAATTTGATTTTCTGACTTTTTAAACCTTTAAGAAAAAGATCCTTGACCAATATCAAGATGGTTATACTTCTGGCTGGTTTGTTGCAAATAGTAATTAGTAAATAATACTAGTAATTAATATGACATTCCTTGTGGAACACATTAGGGGATAAGGAAGGTATCAGCAAAGTCGGTCTACAATAATGTGATGTGAGGGTGAAGGGAGAAAATGAGAATTAGATTATGAATAAGAGAAATCCCAAATATCAACTGGTTTTGGAAGCCAGCCCAGCCAAGAAAGTTGGGATAGGAATGTGAAAAGGGCAAGAAATATTTGATCTTCAAAAGAATCCTTGATCATAACTTTAGAGTTGGAAGGTACTCTAGAGGTAGATTGTCTAGTCTAAACCTCTTGTGTTACAGATAAAGTAAGTAAGACCCAGAGAAGAGAAGTGATTTGCCCTAGACCACACAGAGTATGCTAGAGATTGGATTAGAATTGTTCCTGTGACTCAAAAGAGGAGGTTTGCTTTGACTTTAAGCCAGGCAAGGATGGTGTGTGGATGCTTGGAGAGGTATCAGGAGTAGTCCTTGCCTTTTACAGTTTTAGGCTGAAATCCCAGAATTTAGATCCAAGCCCTAGTCATAGGGTTCGGGAAACTGGATGACCTAAGAATTCAGAGGGGCGTTGTCAGCTCTAGAGAGGTGGTGATTGGTATTTGACCTAAGTAGTGAAAAGACCAGAAGAAGGAAGGGAGAAAAACATACCAGCCCACATATGGGCTGCATTAAACACAGATCTGTGCTGGCAGGGATATCTCCAGCATTGACTCAGGGCCAAAACCAGGTATAATTTCAGAGACCCTATGTAAAGTCCTTGAACCTCTCCCACCAACAGGTTGAATTTTAGCCAAGGGACAGAGACTTTTATTCCACAATCCCAGATCAGACAAAATGCTGACTGGGATTGGAACACTCAGTATGTATAAATGGTCTTTCCTGAGAAGAGATTTTGGGGTAATGAGGAAGGACAAAGCACAAGTCCTTTGGTGATGGGGGCCAACGGTAGAAAGGATATTCTAATATGGAGAAGAGGTCACCAAGAATGAACTTCATGATTTTCAGGAAGAATCTTCTCCAACCTGGGTCATAGAGGATAGTGTTGATTCTTTCTGTTTCCTAGCTCAGGTTCATAAAGTACATTGAGATTTATGAAGCACTTTTCTCAAAACAATTCTGTGAAACAGGAAGGAAAGAAATTATTTTTCCCAGGTTAGGTTTTTAGTTTTGTTTTGTTTTGGAACAGATGAGGAAGCTAAGCCCAAGAGAGGTTAGGTGGCTTGCCCAAGATGTCAGAGCTAGTAAGTGTCAAAGCTAGGCCTCAAAGCCAAGGACTGTGGACTGGATCCAATGTGTTCTCCATCAGTTCTTAAAACAATGACTCGAGTTTACATGGTGTTTCTGGTTTTCAGAATTGGTTCCTCATAGTCATTCTCTGAAGTGATTAGTATGATATGGAACCTCATTAAATTCCTAAACTTTTCTTCCCTCCTAAAATTTTTGCTTTCAGAGTGGATGTCAGCTCTTAGTTGGCCCAGAGTATGACTGGAGACCTAATTTCCAGTAGTGTGATTAGGCACCAAATTCTCACTTTCTTCTGTTCAGCCCTGAGAACTTTGGAACTCCCAAAGCTACTTTATGTAGGGCTGTTCAACTAAATAGTATTCTACCCTCCATAATGCTTTAACTCTGACAGAGGTTTTATTGAAATACATTACTATGTATTTATCAGTGTGCTGTTGTGAAAAGAGGATGGGGACCTGGAGACCTGAATGACCTTGGGCAAGTAACAATCACTCTGGGTTTCTGCTTCCTCAATTGTTAAGGGTGGTGATCACTAAGATTGTCTCAAGGTCTAAAAGCCTGTAATTCTGTTGCATGAATTTAGACATCATTTTGACTACCTAACACCACCAAGCCAGCACAATTCAGCACACAAGTTTTATTAGACTCAGAGCTGATGTGATACACTCCACTAGCACGTGATGGGAGTATGAAACCTTCACAATTCAGCTATCCATATTTATATACTGCATGAAACAAAGAAAAAAAAGAACGGCAGTTCATCATACAAAGAAATAAAGTATGCTTGTTAAAGAAAATATATGTCATTAGCTACAGGAGATAGAAAAAGGAGGGATGTGTCCTTGTTGGGATAGCTGTTTCAACAAACCAAAGAGAAGTGACGGGCTAGATAAAGGAGAAGACATTCCAAAGACTGAAATCCTCTTTTTTTCTTTTACCAATTTAGTCTTTTTGTACCAATTAGGGGAGCAAAGAAATGCACTGAAGAGAATCAGCTATTATAGTTGGTCCTAGAGTTCATGTAGGGGTCATGGAAAACGAAATAAATATAGAACATAATAGAGTCAAGCATGTTCTCCCAAAAATTCACTACTAAAGCTAAGTCCAAAATTCTCTTATGAGAACTCTTGGTACAAACAAAATGTTTCTTGACTTGGAATCGGGAGTTTTGAATCCTGCCTCAGACACTTATTAGTTGTATGACCCTAGGCAAGTCACTTAACCTTTCTCAGCCTCAGTTTCCTTACTTTACCTGTAAAATAATAGCACCTACATCACAGGGTCCTTAAGTGAGATGACATGTAAACAGCTTTGCAAACCTCCAAAGGCTATCTAAATGTTAATTCTGTATTATTACTACCATTATCATTATAGCTATAATTTTTTCTGTCACTTCTACACTGGAATCTGGGCTGAGCTGTCAGTGAACTTTGTCTTTGTTCTCTGCTTTGTGGGACTGACCTTCCTGTAACAACTGACCCCACTTTCTGGCCCTTCCTAGGGCCCTTTATGCCACTCTCCCTTAATTCTCTTCCTCTACACTCCACCTTCACCACTTTGCCACCTAAGAGCAGCAGCTGCAGTTTGGGGTCTCCACAAGGTGAATGGAAGGGCCAGAAGGACTTGGCACCCATTGGCATGTGTTTCTGATGACTGGAAAATAAAACAAACCAAAAAAAATCCCTTCCAGCTCTAACTTTAAAGGCTGGGGGTGACAGGGAAGCGTGTGTGATCTCTTTATCTTTCCCGCTTGAATGGGGTTGGGGTGAGGGAGAGACTAACCCTGGGAGAACAAAAGTGGGAGGAGGGAGGTGCTTCCCCAGTTCTTTAGCCACCCTTTTCAGCATTGTTAGATGATAGAACCTTTATCTGTCCTACTGAAAAACAGGGCTACCCCAAGAAGAGCATAGGAATACTGAAAATGAGGGAAAGTCACTCATTCATTCATAGGAACCTCAAAAGGACCTGGGTCCTGCCATCCGAGTTTCCCAACCATTGGCATTAATATGTTGCTAGATGGCACGGTGGATAGAGTCCTGGGTCTGAAATTAGCAAGACTAGAGTTCAAATCCAGCCTCAGATACTTACTAGCTGTGTGACCCTGAGCAAGTCACTTGACCTCTTTTTGCCTTGGCATCCTCAAAGGTAGAATGAGGATCATAATAGCACCTACCACTCAGAGTTGTTATGAAGATCCAATGAGATAATAATTGTAAAGTGCTTAGCACAGTGTCTGGCACATTTTAAATGCTATATAAATGTTAGCTGCTATAGCTGCTACTACTACTACTACTACTACTACTACGACTACTACTACTGTTACTACTACTACAGCTACATAATAACAATAATGATAATTAATGATGATATTCAATAACAACAATAAAGTATATCATGAGTGATACTGAATAATGTTGACAAGGATGAGGATAAATCATAATAATAAATGATAACTAGCATTTATATTGCATTTTAAGATTTATAAAGTGGTTTACAAATATTGTCTCATTTTTCCTTATACCGGCCCTGAGAGGTAGGTATTCATGTTATTCCCATTTTACAGAGGAGGAAATGGGGTTAAGTGCCTTGCCCAGGGTCACAGAGCTAGTAAGTGCCTGAGGTAGGATATGAACTCAAGTCTTCCTGACTCTGGTTCTGATGATCAATCTTCTGCCATCTAACTGACAGCCATACCACAAGACATTCGGAGATGTCGTACGGTAACAGTTATACTAACAAGTGTCAAGTGGACATCTAGACGCTAAGTCCTGTGAGAGTTCAGAGGAGAGGGGGAGCTTAATGGGTTCACCTGGTCAGAGCAATCTTCTTGGAGGAGGTGGACATGATGTGAGCCCTGATGAATGGGAAGGATCTTGATGGGTAGCCAAGAACAGAAAGTTATTCTAGGTCAGCAGTTCTCAACCTGTGGGTCATGACCCCTTTGGGGGTCAAACGACCCTTTCACAGGGGTCACAGGGGTTGCCTAAGACCATCGGAAAACACATTTCTGATGGTCTTAGGATCCAAAACACCACTCTTCTCTCTGTCTCCAGGCAGGTTCACCCATATGCAGATATGCCCACACATGAGTATTAAAGAGTCACAGCATTAGGAAGGTTGAGAACCATTGTTCTAGGAGGAAACAGTGAAATGAGCCTTAAGGAAGAGGATTCTCAAGCTGAACTTGGGGGATGGTAAAGAAAGACCATTTTGGCTGACACAGTAAGCTTGTATGGGGGAGTAATGAAGTCACAGGATGATATCTTTCAAGCTGGAAGGAACCTGGGAGGCCATCTTATTTGACCCCATTATTTGACAGATGAGGAAACTGAGAAAAGTTGAATCAATCTGGTTCTCTGAATTTTTTTCATATTGCTTTATATTTAACTGGTCTCCCCAAAGACATTTTAAGTTTCTTCAAGATAGAAACCATTTCTCCTTTTCTTTCCATTTCTTCCAACAATGCCTACCAAAGTTCTCTTTAGATAGGTCCCCAAATCAATCAGATAGGTTGAAGGATAACAGTTTGAGTCGCCAGTGACTGTCCAAGTGGGAAGAGCAACATGTAGGCATGGAGTGCCCAGTGTTCACTCACTCAGTTATTTCCTTCATTCATTTATTTACCTAGGTGCTAGGCAGGTAGCTGGTGGAATAGATAGAGGGCTAGGTCTGGAGTCAAAAAGACCTGAGTTGACATCCAGCTTCATGTACTTCTTATTTAGCTGTGTGACCTTGAGCAGGTCACTTAACTTCTCTCTGCCTCAGTTTCCCTAACTACAAAATGGGAAAAATAACATCACCTACCTTGCAGGATTCTGTGAGAATCAAGTGAAATAATATTTTGTAAAGCACTTAGCACAATATGTGGCACAGAGCAGGCACTCTATAAATGGGTCATTCCCTTCCCCATCACCTCTAGATACAGGAGTGAATTCAAAGATGAAGAAGATACATCCCAACCCTTCAAAGAGCTTATAGTTTCATGGGGAGATATAGTTTTTTAAGCCTAAATAATCATTCAAGGTAGCTATAAAACTGGAAGCAGTGCTGTAAACTTGGTCATGGGAATTTGCTTGTTTTGCATCATGGATGTTGTCCCAATGTTCTAAAGAAACAAACTAAATTCATCCCGGATGTTACTGCCTTTTGGAGGAAAATACATCTTCTTGGCTCTTGGGAACTGTAAATTGGGGGAGGAAAGGACAGCTGGAGGAGATCAGTGTTAGGATACACTTCAAATTATCAGAAAACATCTCTGTAAATTCCTTTCCTTTGATATAGCAATGAAAACAATACCTTTCATGCTTAAGGCATTTTTCTTTTCTTTTCTTTTTTTTGCCTTTTTTTGGAGGGGGGGAGGGCAGGGCAATTGGGGTTAAGTGACTTGCCTAAGGTCACTCAGCTAGTAAGTGTTAAGTGTCTGAGGCCACATTTGAACTCAGGTCCTCCTGACTCCAGGGCTGGTGCAGGATTCTTAACCTTTTTTGGGGGTTATGGATTCACTTGGTGAAACCTGGTAGTCTCTGGACTCTTAAGAATAACGTTTTTTAATTCATAAAATAAGACGCATAGGATTACAAAGGAAACCAATTATATTAAAATAGTTATCGAAATATTTTATTTTTTAAAAAGTACATGATCTCAGGTTAAGAACCCCTGCAAGAGTTTCATCCAAAGTCAAAAGATGGAATTCAGTGTTTCTTTGTGAGACCAAGGTCTTTCTGCCTACCAAGCACCATACTACTTCCTAATAGATATGTGTTCCCATATTAGAGGATCCTGTCTGTTGACTCAAATCAATTCAATTTGGCAAATATTAGTTAAACACCTATTATGTGTATAGCATTGTGCTAGTCACTGTGGGAGGTACGGAGTTTAATGAAATCATGAGTCAGTACAGTTTTGGACAGTTCTAATTCTTAGGAAATTTTTGAGTTATTGGGTCTATAGGGTGAACTATGAGTAGGTAAGGGAGAAGACACTCATCATTTGTACTCCTATAAATTTGTAGTCCTACAAACATAATTTTTAAAAATGATATGTTGTTTTTACATCACTTTTATTTCCAAATATATACCTCCCTATTTCCCTACTCAACATGAAATGAAGAAGAAAAAAAGAAAAAAAAAATCAATTCAACTAACCAATATATTAACCAGGTCTGATAGTACATGTAATGTTCCAGACCCACAGACCCCAGCTCCACAAACAAGCCCCATTTATCACAGTTCTTTCAACTGTTCAAAGAAACTCTTTGTTCAGGCCCTTGCCCTCAATAACGAAGTAAACCCAGGTAGAGAAAATCAGAAGGAGTTCATTGTAGCACCTAAGCTAAAAATACATTGAATGTAGCCAAGAGACAAGACAATCCTGAGAGGTATTGCTAAAGGGATGGGTTCCTCCCTTCATGCCCACATCATAGGAAAATGAGAATTGTGATAAGAAGATGGGATGAAAGCACTGGGGTTGCTGCCTGGGGACCAGAGGCATTATAAAGAACTGGGGATGGGATCAAAGTGTGTGACTTTTTCCTACACACTGGCTGTTCCTACTGTGATAAGCAAAACTGGAAATAAGATGGCTTAGACTCTGGACAAATTTCAGTACAACTTCTCTGAAAGCCTACCTCTGTTTCTAGATACACTCATAGAATTTTCCTGTCATAATTCCACTTGCTTATACTATTTGCATTTGGGTAAAGGTCATGGGGTTCTGAGTTCTTTCTTCCCAGAGCCAAACGGCTTGGTAATAGAGTGTACCTGTGGCTGGCCTAGGGCCTCCCGCCAGGAACATCCAGCTGGGTAGGCTTAGTTAGGAGAGGATCAGGGCAAAGAGTATATATGCATGGATCTTTATGTCCATGAGAAAAGTTTGGTGGGGAGCTGGGGGTGGAGAATAACAGGAAAGAGTAGAAAATTCCATGATTCTGAGCCAACATAAATGTTTGGGTATTATCTCTACTGAATAATTATTTTTGTACTGGGACCTTCCTCCTCTCCTCTAAAGCCAGTAATTGAGAGGCAACTGAACAATCACCTTTTCCATTAGGGAGACAGTGAGGCAGAGTGCTAAGGATGCTGCGTTTGGAAACAACCAAACTTAGCTCAGTTCCTCACCTTGCCAGTCATTAGCTATGTGGTGTGACCTCAGAGGAAATCTCTTCATCTCTCTTCAGGCTCCTCTCCTGGACAAACCCAGGGGGCCTCAAAGATCACACACTAAGTCAAGGAGCAGCAAAAGGATGGAACCTCAATCTGAAAGAGCAAACCTGGACTTTGTCCCTCATTAGTACAGAGAATATAAAGGAGAAGATTTCTGGAATCAAGCAGAGGAATCTGAAGACTATGAGGGAACGAAAACCTCAGGAACAAGAAATAGAGTCATGATGCAGAGCAGTAATGACAAACTCAATTAGAAATGGGGGCCCTTTGAAAGGAAAAGCAAGTTGTGCATAGTAGATTTGCAGTTTCATGTACAATCATTGGACTGTTATGGAAATGCTTGTTTTATTCCATAAATTAAAAAAAAAAAGAAATGGAGCCTCTAAACTATGCTCAAGGATCCTTGCAGTCATATTATATTGACTTAGAAAACCACATATTAACATTGTTGTTTATTCATTTCAATCATGTCTGACTTTTTGTGACCTCATTTTTGGTATTTTCTTGGGAAAGATACTGGAGTGGTTGACCATTTCCTTCTCCAGTTCGTTAGACAATGAGAAAACTGAGGCAAACAGGGTAAGTGACTTGCCTAGGGTCGCACAGCTAATAAGTGTCTGAGCCCAGGTTTGATATGAGGAAGATGAGTCTGACTCCTGTAACGCCATGCACCAGCAGATTCCCAAAGGAATGCT
>JAQQSU010008731.1:0-12870 GCA_028627135.1 Pseudochirops cupreus
TGATCTCTAGCTTTTTGGCAATCTTCATGTTTCTTGGAAGCTTTTGGTGCGGGAGTTCTGACTGCGTTGTCTTCCTCCCTTTCCCTGCTTTGTTCCTTCTTTTCCCCAAAGAAGGAATCTAAGGTTTGGTTGCTGTTCTTACTTTGCTTCCTATGCTTATTCATGGTTGCCATTCAATGTTTTTTTTGTTTTTTGTTGTTTTTTTTTTAGTTCTGTGGAACTGTGCTTCCAGAGGGAACAGCTCTGTCCCAAATCACTGGGGTTTTCCTAGCTGCCAGGGCTTTTAGGAGGCTGCTGGGTCCCTCCCCAGCTCCGGCTCACTGAAAAAAAAAAAAACCCAGGACAACCACCCAAGACTGCGATCCGGATCCAGGCTGCTCAACGTGAGAGCACTTGGCCTCTGAATGATCGCTTGGCCCGTCTGCAGTGTGCAGGCCGGGAGCTCTGAAGCGGCAATGTGGAGGTGGGTGCAGAACCTCCGCTTCCCACTTCTTTGCCCTGGAGGTGGCTTGGCCAGACCTGGTTTTTAGCCAACTTCCACTAACCTTAGTCCTTTTTTCTTATGGCTTGATAATTCTGGATACTGCCACAGCTGCCACAGATCTGCTCTCCTGAAGCTCCAGCCGCCCCCGGGGCAAAAGCCGCCATTTCAGGCTGGGCTGGTTTCGCCTCTCAGAGCTGAAATGGTCGCTTTGAGCCGAGCTGCCTTCAGCAGGAAATATATCTGTGTGCGTTTCAGAGCCCTAGAATTTGTTTAGAGTCATATTTTTTGGGTATTTGATGTGGCTGTGTCAGAGCTGCGATTTCTTGCTGCTCCTATGCCACCATCTTGGCTCCACCCCCGCATGAAGACTAATCAGGAAACTATTGTCTAGTCCAAGAAAGGTGATGAGAGCCCGTACCAATATGGCAACTGTGAGTTAGAGAGAAGAAATGAGAGTTGGGAAGCTAGAAATGGAAAGATTTGGTACCTGGCTGGATATATAAAGGGAGAGAAAGTGAGGAGTGAAGGATGATATCCCAGTTCTACATCTGGAGGAATAGAATGGCCTTCATCAAAAAAGGGAAATCAATGAGGGTAGAGGAGGAGCAGAATAATGAGTTTAGGTTTGGACAATACGGAGTTTAGAATGTCTCCCAGACATCCATTTGAAATGTCCATTAACTGTTAACATGTGCAGTTGAAGTTCAGGAGACAGACTTGGTCTGGATATATAGATTTGGTAGTCATCTACATAGAGATGAGAATTAAACCCATAGCACACAATGGGGTGATGAAGAGAGAAAAGAAGAGGTCCCAGGACAGAGCCTTATTCAGAGAGACGATACCAGTAATGGAGCTGCAAAAAGAGACTGAAAAGAAATTATCTAATAAGTAAGAGAGTATCCTGCAGTAGAAGATAACCAACTGTGTTGAGAGAGACCTTCAGAGAGGTCAAGAAGAGAACTATTAAAAAGCCATCAGATTTGGCATTTTAACAACTATAACAATGACAATATGCTTTATGGTTTGTAAAACACTTTTATGCTTATTGAAGAGATAATTAACAACATTGGAGAGAACATTTTCGTTTGAGTGGTGAAGTCAGATGCCAGATTTTCAAAGGGTTGAGAAGAGAGTAAGAAGTAGACACAGATTGTAAACAGCTTTTTCTATGAGTTTAACTATGACAGGGAGGATCTAGTGAAGTGTTTTGTTGGGTTTTTTTGTTGTTGTTGGATTTGTTTTCCTTTTTTACGTACTTGGGTATGTTTATAGGGAGCAGAGAATGAACCAACAGATAGGGAAGAAGTGACTGAAGATGGGGACAGGATGATTGTGGGGATAATTTTCTAAAGATGGGAGTAAGTAAGATCAAGGGGTTACAAGGGTCATCTCTGGATCAGTCTAGAGTAAAGAATAAGAAAAAGGGAAATGATGTCAAGTTGTTCAAATATCAAGAAAGAAGGAATCATTGATTTATAGCTATAAAGGGACATTAGAAGTCATTGAGTCTAACAAGCCCCTTACCTTGTAGATGAGGATATTAAGAAATAAAGATATTGACTTGCCCAGGTCAAATAAGCGGCAGAGATAGGATTTGAATCGTTCCACACTCTCTCTAGCACTTTATCTCCTCCACTATTTACCATTTCTAGAGCAGAGCACAATATGGTACTGAGTTCTCAACTTAGCGGGGAGAATGGTGAGGTAAGCTTAAGGCTATATGGTAGTGATGAAACACCAGAAATATCTTGACATCTGCTGAATCTGGCACACTGTCAAAAGCAGAACAGCTAATAATTTCGTAACTTGCCTTATTGATAATTTCATCTTTGAGAATGCTGAGGAGCTGACAAGGAAAAGAATGGAACCAAAAATCATTTAAATACTTACTTTGTGCCAGGCCTTGTTTTAAGTTCTGGGGAAACAAATAAAAAGCAAGACAGTCCCTGCTTGCAAGAAGTTCACGTGCAGAGAGGTTGAAAAGATCTGGTGGTCCATGGGGTACAGCACCAGAGTTGATGACAAAGCCCAGAAGTCTTTCTAGTCAGATTGCAGTACCTGGGGTCCTCAGGGCATAGCAACAGGGCTAATAATAAAGGGGGGGAGGAATCTTTGCTGAATCTGAGTCACAGTAACTGAAAGGAACTGATTACTAGAGTAGAAATTATGGGAATCTTGGGGCAAAGTGATTGTTCCAGTTTAGGATTTTTGATAAAAGAGAAGAAAAGCATATCCTGGAGTGCACCCTAGAATTTTAGGTGGGCAGATTTCAAAGGGTTTAGAGAAAGGATTCTTAGGCTTTCACTCTCTATAGGGTAAGTTAGCCTTTGAGGGATGAGCCACTTTCAAGAATGAAATTTTGAAGACAGGGAAATAATTCTGAAATTAGGAATGTTCAGGAAATTGACCGGCCAACTTAAATGGGGGAAAAAAAAAAGATGAGATCAAAGGCATCAAACAAAGGATCAGTACAAAAGAATAGAATGGTATGTGCCATATCTCAGGAGTACTAAAAATAGTCTTGGGAGTACTAAAACTGACAATGAATAGAAGCTGATGAGGAAAGCTAAGGAGAGGACAAAGGGTCGGTGTTTTAGTTTGTTGGGTTTTTTTTAACTATACTAGGGGAATGAGTAGAATAACTGTTTAGAATAGATGAAACGATAATAATGACTGAAAGAAAGAAGGCAGAGCTGTTCAGTTCTTTGCATCTGTTTTCTCTGCCAGAGAACTGGAAAAAAGTAGGAACAAAAGTAACCAATTAGGGAGCTGATACCCAAAGTAAGAAAGGAGAGAATAAGAGAGCACCTAGCTGACCTTGCCAAGTCACTTGCCCAGATGAATCACATCTTCTCCAAGACTGAAAGAACTGAAAGATGTGATTCAAAGATCACTGAAACTTAGCAAAGATGGCAGATGATGGAAGAGGTTCTGCGTACTGAAGAACAATAACTGTTTTCCTTTCTAAGATAATGAGAGCATAATCAGCAGACTCACCATAGTAGATGGTTATTGGGGCGGCTAGGTGGCAGTGAATAGAGCACCAGCCCTAGAGTCAGGAGGACCTCAGTTCAAATCCAGCCTCAGACACTTACCACAAAAAACTAGCCGTGTGACCTTGGGCAAGTCATTTAACCCCGATTGCCCTACCTTCCCCCCTCCAAAAAGCAAAAAAATAAAATAATAATAATAAAATAAAATAAAATAAAAGATGGTTATTGAGACTCTTGCAAAGGAAGTGAAGAACACCACTCCAAAAAAAACCGTTTAGTTAAGAACAGCCATACCAGACTAACCTCATTTCCACTTTTGAGTCCGTTAGCCAATTGGTAGATCAGAGGAATTCTGTGCATGTAGTTTGCCTAAATTTTAGCAATGCATTCGATAAAGCATTTCGTGAAGTTCTTGTGGAATGGTAGGTGAATGTCAGCTAAATGATGGTCAGTTACATTCAGCACTGGTTTAAGGACCAGAGTCTCAAATAATCATTAAAGTCAGGTTAGAAGAATCCAGCGACATATTCAGACACTTGACCTGGTGCTGTTTAACATTTATTTATACTATGAACTTGGACAAAGGCATAGATGGCGTCCTCATCAGTTTGCAGCTGACACAGATCTGGTAGAAATAGCCAGTATACTTCATGGCAGAGTTAAGCTTCAGAAAAAGACCTTGGCGGACTAAAACTTTGAAATTTAAAGTTTTATACTTGGTACAACAAATTGACCTCAGAAGTATAGAATGTGGAAGCATGATTGAATAACAGTTTATCTTCATCTCAGGGTTTTGGTTGACTACGCACTTAATATGAATAAGCATTCTGATGTGGCAGGAGAAAAAAAGCTAATATAGTCTTAGACTGTATTAAAAGTGACCTAGCTTGTAGGAATAAGGTTGAAATCATTGTACTGTGTTTGTCCTTACCTGACCACATATGCAGTCTTGTGTTCAGTTCTTGACACCGTGTTATGGAAGGGATATTAGTAATCTGGAGAGCATCTATAGGAGGGCAACCAATATGGTAAACAACTATGAAATCATTTGAATAGTGATTAATGGAAATGGATATATTTAGCCAGAAAAAGAGAAGACTTAGAAGAAAATACCCAGTTTCCTTTCCCCAATGGCAGCTGAATGACCATGTGCTAGAGATAGAATGTTCTGGTACAAGTTGAACTAGATGATAACTGAGGTACCTCCCATCTTTGAGATTCAGTGATCCTCTTGTACAGTGATGAGAATACTGTTGACAAGTATATTGTTCTTCTTTCATACTTCATTTGATATTATCAGAGTATCTACCATATAGCTAATTTATCTGTATGGTCATAAAAATATTGAGAAAATACCTTGTTTTAGGTTTTTCATTGTGCTCTATCAATCCAGATGCTTTTATCATCAACAAGCAGTAAACGTAAAACAAACTATATTCTCTATAATTCTAGATTTGGTGCACCTGTAAATAAAAAGTCAGTTGTCAGAATTCTGTCTTCCTTTATATTTTCCCCAAGTATGTTCTTCACAATTACATGTGAGTCTGTAGCTGCATGTCTTCTTTATTATCTTATTTTGATAATACCATCTTTGAACTTTTCGCTTCCTTTATAGGCTTTCTCATTTTTTAGATATCTTGAAAGTCATTCCCTGAGCACTTCTGAAATTATTTTTTATCCAACACAGATTTTGTATATGTACTTTGGTATGTTGAGTTCGGATTCTACATGTCTTAACTGCTATTTCCTTTTTTAATTCAATATTTTTTTCACTGCCAAATTCTCTCCCTTATCCATTGAGAAGGCAAGAAAAATAAAACCCCTTACAAATATGTATGCAGAACAAATTTCCTCATTGCCTATGTACTCCCACATGAAAAAAAAAGGCAAGGAAAAGAAAAAAATATACAAGAACATGTGCTTCAGTCTGCACTCTTATTCCATTATTTATCCTGATAGCATGTTTTATTATGAGTCTTTTGGAATTGTGATTGATCATTGTGTTGATAGGAGTTACTGCTGAATTTAAGTGCTATTTCCACTTAGGGTCATAGATTTGGAAGCTGGAAGAAATCTTTGAGTCCATCTATTCAAGAGATGAGGAAAACTAACGTTAAAGTACAAATGTGGTTACACTCTTCCTTGGTGAAAATAACTCGAAAAATTCTAGCTGACATACTTCATTTGAAATCTTTGTCCTCCAAGTCTTTCATCCATAAATGGTCTTGGGATGATATGGCTGAGTTGGGTCCCCCCTATCCATGCTCCGTGAAGACTTTTTTCTTCTGTACTGCTTTACCACATTTTATAAGGGTTGCCTGCTCTGCAGTGTTTTACAAATAAAGTTGTTTGTATGCCTTCGTTGCTCCTGAATGTGGTCTGTCTCTGATTGAGAAGAAGTTAACTTTTGCTAACTGAGGCACATTCAGTGTTCTTTTGGATTGCTTTGTGCAGATATTATATATCTGTGTGTGTGTGTATAGTATAGTTATATATTATATATCCATCTCAAACTTGTCTAAGAAATGGTGATAGTCAGGCAAGGTCTTTACTTTTATTCATTCACCTTTTTTTTCAGAGGCAGTAACTCAAGTAGGTCATGTTGCACTTGTTTCGTTTGTATACATTACCTGCTCACATATATAAAAGTTTATGTGTTATATCTAAAGATGGAAAGAAGACTAAAAAGAGTATGAAAACCTCACGTTCAAGTGCAGGCTCCACCACTAGAACTCAGAACTTTAAATCACGCCATTAATATCTTATGTCTATCCACCATACAGACTTTCATTAATGTGCTTGGTACTCACAAAAACAAAAGTTTACAACTTAAAAGTCTTAAAAAGCAATAGAAAGATTTTACTTATATTAAGCAAAATAACAGAATAAAGAATTATTTCCCTGTTAATAAATTGAGAAAGCTAAAATAGGTGACAATTTTTTAGAGAAGAAAAATTTAGTTTTTGATAGCAGCTTTTGAAACTGGACTTTACCACTTAATATAGGGAGTTTCTGGGAAGCAGATCACCTCTACGATTTATAATCTGAGGAAGCTGCAGTGGCTTTCCCTGCTAGTGTGTGAGGCAGGTGTTGCTTGATCCAAAAGCTTTTTGCTCCCAAACCAGGCTTTATGTTCACATCAGGCTGCCTCTCAGTAGCAATTGTTTTAATGACTAGTGACTGAATCCTCCAGCTCTATATTTGTAACAATTAATACAGCTTTAATCCCACAAAATTCTGCTGTTTGCCCCTTTTATAGTAGGCATATAATATAAAACAAAGCTTGTGTATTTTATATGAGGAAGTTATTATTAAATTTGTCGTTGAGACAGAAAAAACATCAAAACAGGACTCTTTCTATTCCTGTAAATTCCTAATTGTTTTTATTCTACCCTATATTGCAATGTTGGCAATTTGATAAGTGGAAATTGATTTTAAAATATTACCATGTCCTTGGACTTTCTTTCACTATGCTTTTGAGACAGTAAAAATTATTTATGTATCATTCAGTGCTATAGTCCATGTTTTATTGTATTTGTATTTTGATTACTGATACTTCAGCTGTGGTTTAGGGAGCTTTTCTGCTTGATTGCCCAAAACTTTATGTATATACACTCATAAAAGTTCTCGAAAGAATGCAGATATAAATATTACAGACTTTTTGGTAAGCTGTTTGCAAGCCAACTGCTTATATTGAATAAGACTAAAATGGTGTTGCCTTGAAAACATGACTTATGGAGTGACTTTGGGGTAATTAGAAAAGAATATTCTGGGGCAGCTGGGTGTTGCAGTGAATAGAACACCGGCCCTGGAGTGAGGAGGACCTGATTTCAAATCTGGCCTCAGACACTTGACGCACTAGCTGTGTGCCTTTGGGCAAGTAGCTTAACCCAGTCACGCTGCCTTCCCTCCTCCAAAATGTAAAAAAAAAAAAAGGCAAAACAAAAAGAGAAAAGAAAAGAATATTCTACATAACTAGTCACATATATGCTAGTTGATATGTGACTGAACATTATAACCTGGTTTGATAGTATCCTTTTTTAACCCTTTGGTTACTGACTTTCAGGTAAGCATTTAAAAATACGGTTATTCTATTCATTTTATGTCCTAAAGAGTTATTAAGTGCCATTTTTTCTTTTAACAACTTTGTGTGGTATATTATAACTTTCTACCTAATGCTTTGAAATTTTCTCAGTTAAATCATAGTTCATAATAAGGAATATTTATTTTGGACAGAAATATTATGTGATCTCTAACAACAGTGGTAAAATTGTAAATTACTCTGAAGTGTTCTAGATCCCTTAGATCAAGAGTTCTTAACCTGACGTCTGTGAACTTGTTGGGGTTTTTTTTTTATTATTTTGATAATTGTATTTAAATAGACTTGGTTTCTGTTGTAATCATAGATATTTTATTTTATATATTCAACAACATTATTCAGAGAAAAGGTTCTATAAGCTTCACCAGACTGCCAAAGAAGTCTGAAATAAAAAAAGGTTAAGAACCACTGCTATAGATATATTGCTATAGAAGGTATTATGGTGAGTTTTAACTGAGGTTTTTTCTTTTTTTTCTTTATTTCTTTTTTTTTTTCAGGCCATTAAAAGTGATGATATATATAATCCAAGAAAGTCCAGTTCAGTCCAGGACTCTACACTGTTGACAAGGACATGGGACTCCTCCTACCAGATTCCAGATGGTTCAGTACAACTGACATCCTGGCTGACAACTGTGAAAAGGAACCTTGGATTATTTTCTTTTTTTTTTGTGGAAGACCACAATCCCAAATCTATAGCACACATCAGGTAATACTAACTCACTCCCTAAATTCCCAAAATGTGTGTATCAGTGTGCTATGTTATCTACTACATTTGTTTTAAAATCCTAAATATTAAAGATAGGAAATAAGATGTTAAAATACAGTATTTTTGTTTTACTCTATCATTACATGATCAGTATAATTCGCTATTGTCTTTTAAATAATTTTCAAGTGTAAGTCGGTTAACTAGAAAAAATGTTCATTTAAGAAAGGCACATTTGCACTTAGGTTACTTCTGACTCCAAAAATCTACTTCTACTTGATTTGCTGCTGAGAGTTAAAGAAATGAATTTTTGGATTTCTCAACATAAATGAACATCTATATGAGAAATTCTTTTTCCAAAGGAAAGCAGTCTTGGATTTTCGATATCTCTGTGGAAAACATATTCAGTCTTGATTTTGTTTAAGGTTTTCACACTTGAATACTAAATCAAGACTTACTTTGCTTCCACATCCAACCATAACCCTAGGCCCTACTGTTTTAATGATTCTCAGCCACCATTCTAAACTCCCTCACACTCCTGACCTTCTGCTATTTCCTCAACTTTGGGGAATTGCTACCATCTGGTTTCTACATTAGGTAACTCCATTTTCTCTCCTCTCCCTCTTTTCTAACTCCTCTACAGTCTAGCTTCTGAGCTTATCCAACTGATACTGCTGTATCCAAAGTTACCAATGATATCTTTTTTTTAATGTAACTTTGTTTTTTAGTTAACAAAATTTATTTTCTTTTTAGAGCTTAGCACAGGTACCACCACATCTTAAGAGTTTAGTAAATGCTTTTTGACAACTCTTGAGATCTAGCTTTCCTCCCCAACATTGAAGATCCTTCCTTAAAATTGCCACTGACCTCCAAATCACCAAATCCAGTAGCCTTTTAAAAGTCCTACTTATCTGTTGACCTAAATATTCTTTCTTCCTCTGACTTAAGATTTACCACAACCCTTCCTCTAGTTTTCCTGTTTTTTCCCTGCTTCTTGTCTGATTTCCTCGTTCTTTAGTCTCTTCCCAGCTCTATGTAGTAAATATTAGGATGTCTTAATCCCAGCTTCTACATGTTGAATTCCTACTATCTATTATTTTGAAGCCCAGCTCAAATGTTAATTCTTCCATAAAGCCTTTCCTGCTTTCCCTACTCCTTACCTCTATCAGTAATTGCCTTTGCCTGGTCGGAACTCAAATAGTACTTTGCTTGTCCTTCTCTTCCACTTACGCATAATTATACATAACACTTATTTATGTTTATAATCTTCCCATATTGGACTGTAAACTCCATTAAGGCAATGACCATGTCTTAGCTAAACTTTGTCTCTATCCCAGTGCCTAGCACTGTGCTCTACATATCTTAGGTGTTTATTTTAAGGATTTGTTGAATTAAATTGAAGTAACATTTTATGGGGACAGCTAGGTGGTACAATGAATAGAGTGGCAGGCCTGAAGTCAGGAAGACTCATCTTCCTGAGTTCAAATCTGGCCTCAGACACTTATTAGCCATGTGTCCCTGGGCAAGTCACTTAACCCTGCTTGCCTCAGTTGCTCATCTGTAAAATGAGCTGGAGAAGGAAATGGTGAACCACTCTGGTATCTTGGCCAAGAAAACCCCAAATTGGGTCATGAAGAGTCAAACACGACTAGCATGACTAAACAACCACCATTTGATAGCTACTCCAGAATCTCAGAACTGTGGAAAAAAAAGAGTAGAGGGCTGCTGTTTTGCTATTACTCTCATCCCTTTCTACTCATGATATCTTAGGATTTCCATTATCTAGATTCTTCAGAGAAACCTGCTTCTTCACACCGAACCACATAGTTTGGATAGAAATTTGTTGCATTTATTTCCCTGACTAAAGGTACTTGACCAAATTTATTAGGTTTGGCTTTTTTTTTTTTTGGTTTTGTTTTTTGGTTTTTTAATGTGGAGTGTTGGAGCCTTGTCTTTCAGTAGTTTTCCCTCAGATAAAAATTTTTAACTAAAAGGAAAATTTAAAAATAATGAAGGAAATTCCAAATCATAAAAAATCTCCATGAAAATTAGAATGGGAGAAAAATGTTTATTCTAGGAACAAATTATTCTAGTATCTTTTTAGAGACAAATATTTCCTCATTAGTTCATGGCACATATATGCTGTTCTGATACTGTTTAAATTGGAGAAATATTTCCTCCTTAAGGAATAAAAAAATTGTGTATTCTTTCCTCCTTCAAAGGCTTCAAGTTTCCTGTAGGATTCTAAAATAACCTTCTCTAATGAGGATGTCTGATACTGTTGTTACTGTAAAAGATGGAACTGATACAATGAAGGGTTTGGAGGCAGAAATGAAAGATGCAACCAGAGTTGAAAATCTTATCCAATCAGAAAACTATGAGAAGATTTCAGCAGAAAAGAATGAACGTTGTATTGACAGCAAAATTGATTTACAGGTAAGAAGGATTTTCCCACTGGCATCAAATGTTATGCTCAGTGAATGTTCTTGTTTCTTTTCATGTGAAATATAAGTCTGGCGTGTCCTTTCAGTGTTTGCTGCTCACTATGCCAGCCATCTGGTAGGAACATGCTAGTTCTTTGTTCCAGTTGTATCATAAATTATATATTTCAGAATTATTGGTAATTTAAATAAATAGAATAGCAATTTCTTATCAGAGTCTTAGAGTATCTAGTTTCTGAAGGCTTAGCTTCTCAGTTCTGTGGGAATAAAAAGGTTGAAAAGGCAACCCAAGTCACCTCTTTACTTAATTTGCCTGTCCTATCCTGAATTAAATCACCTCTGGTTAAAAAAGAAATGTCATAACTGCTATTGAAAGATAAATAGCTAGCCAGGCATTCTTGGCACCCTGAGCTTGCCTCAAGGTTGAAGATAGGCCACCAGAAAGAACTTCTGATTTGAAACTAATCAGAATATATGGATAAAGGGTGCATTATGTATTAAATTGTACCTTGGGCAGTTTGGGTTTTTTAAAATATTGCTTTAAAAAATACTGTTTATTTAAGTTTAGCCATTTTAACAGAGACATATAGCAAGAAGTGTAAGAGTATGCTTTTTAGGCTGCATGTAGAAGCTGTGGCAAACTGATAGCCACCATTGTACAACACCATACCTGAATTGTAGCTTCAGGTATTTCTTTAAAGTATGTATGGTTTTTTATTTTTTATAAGCAACAAAAATATGTCATAACATTTATATAAGTATTTCACCTCAGTGATTAGTTATATTCAAGTAAGAGTTTTCTAGGAAGTTAAATAAGAGACTTTTTTTTTAACTGTTGAGATTTTTCTTTCCCAGAGCAGATCCTAGTTCTTTTATAGTTTCTGTGTTCAAAATCAAAGTTCTCTTGAAATAGAAAAGGAAAAAAATTGTACTTAGCCATCGCCATTTATTAAACAAGTTGTCAACTACAGCACAATTAATATTGCAGTTGTATGTATCATTCATGACAGGGTTTATCTTGATGGACTTAAATCAAGAAAACTTAAGTTGCAAAGAATTTTCTTTGCAACAGAACAAATGAAAGAAAAGGATTTGTCATTTTACTCTGCCCTCACCAGCATACCCAGATGTTTATTTTCTAGCATTGTGCAGCCCTTGAAAAATGATCAGGAGCTCAGTAGTACCCCAGTAGCATAATCCACTGGCGTAGTATAGGGCAAGGGGGAATCAGTCTCTACAATTCCTCATCTTCTCCGTCTTAGGATTTGGTTTTCTCAAAGGAGATGTCCCATAGAAAAGTTTGAAAGAATGGTATTCTGTTGGCATCCATATCCAGAAGAAAAATTTTTAATGAGCTGTACATAGCATTCTTAATTTCTACATATAGTGATTTGTTATTTTCAAACAAAGAGCTGCTAAAAATGGAATTACTGATTTTAACATTGAGGTGGGGGGGGCGGAGCCAAGATGGTGGCGTAGCAGCAGCAACATATCACAGCTCTCACATAGCCACCCCAAAATACCCATAAAACAGGACTCTAAACCAATCCTAGAACTCCAAAACGCACACAAAGATACTTCCCACTAAAGTCAGCTCAGCTACGAGGAACCATATCAGCACTGCGAACTGAAACCAGCCTGCCCTGAAGCCGCTACTGTACCCCGGGGGTGGCTGAATGGGAGGAGCAGAGGAGCTTCTCAGGTGGGCGGATTAGCAGCAGCTGCGAGTGGGGATTGCGATAGGGGGAGATAAGCAGTCGGGCGAAAGGCCTCCAGAGCGGAAACGCGAAAGGCAGAGGTTTTGCACCCGCCTCTGCATTGTAGCTTCCCGCCCGCGGCCTGCAGACAGCAGGGGGACTTAGCGATTGTTCTCAGGCCAGTGCTCTCGCGTTGAGCAGCCTGGATCCAGATCACCGTCTTGGGCCTCCATCTTGGAGTCTTCATTATCCAGTCAGCCGGAAGTAAGTAGGAAGAGTCCCAGCATCTTCCTGAGAGCTACGGCAGCCGGGAGGACCCCAGCGATTTGGGACAGAGCTTTCCCTTCTGGAAGCAGAGCCCCACAGAGATTAAAAAAAAAATCATGGTCTGAACAACCATGAGTAAGAATAAGCAAAAGAAGCAAATTAGGAACAGCTCCCAAACCCTTG